>JAODAL010005183.1:0-55000 GCA_025379985.1 Phyllomedusa bahiana
TGGTATTGGGGGGAGGGGAGGGCCCCTTTACGGGGGCGGAAACCCCTCTGTGTCCCCCCAACAGGGAAAACAAAGGCCTTTTTCCCAAAGGGCCCAAAAACCTGGGAATGCCGACATTCAGGGTTTTTGGCCCTTTTGGGGTGGTTTTGGGGTTAAAGGGTTTTTCTTCTCTCCCCAAACCCGGGAAAAACAAAGGTTGGGTGCTAGACTGGCCGCTTTTACGGCGTGCCCGGTCGTCAAACTTTGGGGGAAGGGGAAGGGGGGAGGATTGGGGCCCTTTTGGGAGGGCCCGGGGTTTACTCGGGCAGGGTGGAAAACTGAAGCGAAAAGGGTGATTTTCCCCGATCATGGACTCTAAGACATGGGAAACTGAGGAACGCTTTTGGTGGCGGGGGGAAAGGGGGTGCGGAGAAAGGGTGTATAGTGGGTTGGAGGGGCCCCGGGGTCGGTCTTGCCTTTTTGGCCAATTTTTTCCCCTCCAAATTTTAAACTATGCATTCGCTGCAAAGGACTTTGACAAGTTTTGGGGGGTGGGTTTAAACCCCTTAAGGTTCTTGCCTCTACTTATGCGTTTAAAGGCAAAGGGGGGCATATGACATCGCTGGGTGAATCAGAGGGTTTTCTCAAAGAAGGCCCAGGCTTAGAGGTCCCTTTTTCCTTTTTTTTACGGGGATAAGCGAGGGGGCCGGTTTTTCGCCGACCGTGTTTGGGGGAATCAAATCAGGGACTTCTGCGACCGCCCTCTCCCTTTTTTGTGGCGGGAAACCCCTATTGGGCAAATTTCCCCCCCCAACCTTCCCCTTTTCCCCCTCGTCCAAATGGGTAAGGGGCTCGCAAAGGGAAATTCTGCGGGAAAAAACCAGGGTGGATCCGTAATGTCTCATCATCAAACATCACAACACAGGTGGGCTTTGTCGTCCTGAATTTCTGCATCCAAAAGCGCGGGGGTACAAGCAAGGGGCAAAGCAAGGCGTTTTCCAAACCCCCCCCGGGGTTTTTTTCCGAATTTACCGGGGGTTTCCTTTACCTCCTCTGATGGGAAACCCGTAACTGGGCGTCAGAGCAGACTAAATCACCTTTGGGTCTTTTAAACCCCCCCTTTTGACCCCAACCCCGCATTTTGTCAACAAAGAGGCTTCCCAAAAATTTTATTATCCACAGGGGGGGGTTTAAAGAGTTTACTTTGGGCTTCTTTTAAGTTGGATGGATGCTGAAGGGGCTGATGACGACAAAATTTTTGGGGCCCTGACTTTGGGGAGGACGGGGGAAAGGAAAACTGCTAGATGCAGGGTTTCATTAACCAATGAAAAACAGAATTTTCGACAGTTCGTTACTTAGATTCCCCAGGGCCCCGACCCAACGAAGACAGGGCCCACGTCCTCAAACTGACCATCCGCTGGGAAAACTTGGGTTTTCCCCACCCCTGGAAGGAACACCTTTTTCTCGCCTCTACCCCCCAATGCTAAACCCCCCCCTTTTGCTCGCTTTTCCCCCCGCATTTCGTTTTCCCGTTCGAAATATAAAAATTTGGGGAAGGGTATGGAATAGTTTTTGGAAAGGCCCCTTATTAAAAGGGCGGGAAATCAAAAGCTATTCTCTAATCCCTCTAATCAAAAAAAAATTTCTGGATTCAAATTTAACTGAAAGGGGGGTCTTTCAACAAATCTGGAAAATGGGCAAAAAGGTTCCCCCCAAAAAAAACGTAATTTTTGGTTTTGGTAAAAATTTTAAAAGGTATTTTTTTGCACCTTTTTAATTCCCCCTGTGGTGAATATAGAATTGGGTTTTTAAAAATTTACCCAATGCTGGGGGTCAAATTAACAAATTTCTGGGTGCCAAAAGTCAAAAAACACGGGAAAATGTTTTTTTTTGGGATAATAAACGTTAAATTTTTTTCACCTTTCAATTTTACCTGTGTGAGAATAGAATTGCTGGTTTTTTTTAAATTTACGTAGATGCTCCCTTTAATTAACCAAAAATGGGTCCAAAAAAATCAAAAAAAAACGTAACGTTATTTTTGGTAAAAATAAACGGGATTTTTTTGGGACCCTTTTTAAATTTACCTTTTGGTGGGAAAATAAATTGGGTGTTTTTTAAAATTTACGTAGATTTCGCGTTTAAAAGAACAATGCTGGGTGCGCAAAATTAAAAAAAAAAAACGTAACCCGTTTGTTTTTGGGAAAAAATAAAAAAACGGGATTTTTTGCACCTTTCCCAATTTACCCGTGGTAAAAGAAAAGCTGTTTTAAAGAATTTTTCTTTGAAAGCTTGGGGTTTAATGAACAATGCGGGGGCGCAAAAGTTTAAAAAAAAACGGTTTAAAAGGGTTTTGTTTTGGGATAATAAACCCGTAATTTTTTGCACCTTTCAATTTACCGTGGTGAATATAAAATTTGCTTTTTTTTAAGATTTTCGGGATGCTTGCTCAAAAGAACAATGCTTGGCGCTAAAAGTAAAAAAACCCGTAACTGTGATTTTTTCGTACGATACCCGGTTTTTTGGCAACAAACAACCTGTTTCTGACTAAAAGATTTTTGGGGTTTTAAAATTTAAAATGCAAGGGGGGATTAAAATCAAACTTCCCCAGGTTTAATGGGTAAAATTGAAAAAGAACCCTAAACCCGAAAAGTTTCACTGATAATAAAAGGGGGAGTTTTTCACTAACAATGAGACCTTGGGGTTTTCTAAAAAATTATTTTGTATCCAATATAAGTTCAGGCTGCCCAAAAACCAGGAAATATTTCAATAGCAAAATGTTAAAAATTTAAAGATATTCCACTACAATGTCTACACTAAGTCTTGGTGTAACTTTATCCAGTGTTCTTTATAGATAGAGCTTGTCTGTGTTCGCCCGCGGCCCCCCCCCCCCCCGCTCCCACCGCCGTGAATTTACAGGGGTAATGCTGCTTTAAAATTCTCTAGCTAACTACAAAAATCTTCAAATCTCTAATCTAACTAAATTGGAAGGATCACAGCTAATAGTAAAAGGTTTCTCTGTGCAGAAATAGACTAATTTCGCTGAGCTGTGTGGCCACAGGCAGAGCGCATGTCCTATCCCTATGAGACGCTGAGAGACACTGAGGCTGAAACAGGAAACGCTGTTCTATGTAAAACGAGGTCATGTGATTTTTCCAGCCAATCGCAACCATACACATCCCAGTCATGACGTCGCACACACATCTCACCCTGCTCTTTTCTGTAATCTTTGCTGGCCGCCAAAATTACAGGAAGCGCCAAAAAAAGGGCCCGCGATTTTTAAATAGATGATGCTCAGATTTTAAACCTTAATTATCGCATGATCTGGAAATTTCAATCACCATAAAAACCTTGCCGATTTCAACTTTGTCGATAAAAATCGCTCAACACTATTTATAAGGATGTCGTTTGAGGAGATATCGTTATTGACTGACAAACATGCAGAGATGTTTGGTTTTTCCGAGGCAGAGCGCTCTAAGATCTTACAAAATGCTGAAGCTGCCGGACTAGGCTTCGATAAAGCAAAGGAAAACACAACCATTGATGACAGGAAACGCCTAGAGCACCTGAAGAAAAAGGAGATTTCCCTTTCACTACATGCCAGCACACTCACTGAATACATCAAGGTATTGCGGATACCGAGAGGCTTACGTACTACTTTACAACCTATTTTGCTTAAAGACGACTCTGTGTACAAAGAGAGATGGTTTGCATTATCAAATCGCTACTCTATGGATCTTATGTTGTTAACAGTACAACACCTCCAAATAGCTATCCAGAAAACTATGGATGACATTAAAACCTGTGATGACGGTTTAAAAGAATTGCCGCTGCCGACATGTATACTAAAACGCATGATCAATTGAAAACTAATCTGGAAGAGATGAAAACAAAATGACTTCAGATCAAATTGAATAAATTTGAAAGAGACACACGTGACGACTTGAATAATTGCGTCTACTCTTGGCAAGAAGATCGCCTTCATATGAACAAAGCCGGACGTATGTTCCGTACTTCTCGTTCGGACGTTACATCTGAAGAATCAATGTCTAGTTGTGATAACAGAACCCAAAGAGAACCAATACAATTACGTTCAAAAAAGTTTATAAAGAAGGGACAGGCTTTTTTAGACAGTCCGAATACACAAGAAGAAAGCGATTCACAACCAGGGACATCCAATGATCCCAAAGATCCACGGAAGACAAAAAGCCGCAAGAAGATATGAATAAATTGGCCCTTAACATCTCTTCAAAAATGTTAACTAAGGATCAAGAGACGATTCTAAATAAAGGACTTAATTTTGTTCCGCAGCATATAAAACAACCTTTTGATTTCATAGTGGATTTTTTTCGCATGTGCAGAAACATACGTTTAAGAATGAATTTTTCTCCCAACAGTAGTTCTAGTATAGAGGGAGATGGTACGATGTTTAGGAAACTTAAGAAGAGCACCCAATATGATCCTATAGTGTCTAATCCTACCCTGGAGGTTTTTTGAGAATCTAGTTAAAAATGAGGTAATGAATAAATGGGATAAAATTAGGTCCAATATTCCTTTCTAATATATCAACAGCAGAAAGGCAGGCTATTAAAATGTTGAAGGAGGATAAGGAGTTAATAATCAAGAAAGCTGATAAGGGCGGCTCAACAGTGGTAATGGATCGAAATTTTTACATGCAGGAGGCTTCCCGACATCTAACTGATACTAATGTATATATACAATTGGAGACAGATCCTTCAATGGAGTACAAACTAATTATAGATGATACTTTAAATGAGGCAATGGAAATGGAATTAATTTCCAAAAATATCAATGATATGCTTACAGTCAAATATCCTCTTACTCCATTGTTCTATCTTGTACCCAAAGTTCATAAGAGAGTTGAATCCCCTCCCTGCCGGCCAATCGTGTCAGGGATTAAATCGTTATTGGAACCTTTAGCGGTCTACATTGATTCCTATTTACAACCAAGTGTTAAATCCAATCCAAATGGTCTAAGTGACACCAAACAATTTTTGTCTAAAATTCAGGATGTAGATGTTTCATCTGTCACATGGCTATGTACCATGGACGTTAAATCTTTATTCACAAGTATTCCTCATAAGGAGGGGTGTGAAGCTGTGAGAGAGGTTTTAGTCAATAATTGTCAACTCTCCAATTCATTCATTGCATTTTTGATGCGTTTGTTGGATCTAGTACTTTCAAAAAAATTTTTTCGATTTGGTGAATCTTATTATCTATGGCCCCAAGTTTTGCTAATATTTTTATGGCATTTTTTGAGAGGAAATTTGTTTTTCATTCTGAATTCAATTCTGATATAATTTTGTGGTTACGTTATGTTGATGACGTTTTTTGTTCTTTGGTCAGGTACTGAATCCAGTTTATTAATATTTTTTGAGTATCTTAATAGCTGCCACCCTTTGATTGAATTTTCCCTCAATAAGGATCAAACGGTAATCCAATTTTTGGACGTGGAAGTACGTAAGGAGGCTCAGAATTTGTCCACTACATTGTACAGTAAACCCATTGAGCGTAACAACATCTTACATCATGAGTCTTACCATGCCCCACAGACATTTAAGGGCATCCCTAGGGGCCAATTTGTCCGAGCACAACGTATTTGCTCAACTAATGAGCTATACCTCGAAAATATGGAAAAGCTCATTGATAAGTTTTCCGCGAGAGGTTATGATAGAGATGAACTAAAAAAGATAGACTATGAGGTTTTTTCAAAGGATAGAAGTGAATTCTTTAAATCTAAGGTTGTTCGTGATAGGGATCAATTTATGTTGATCTCTACCTATGATAAACACTCTAACATGATACAGAAAGTCATTCGCAAACACTTGCCCGTTCTGATGAGTGATCCACAATTTGGACACTTGTTCAGAAATGGTCCACGGTTTGTGTACAGGAGGGGTCGATCGGTAGGTGATAACATTATACATTCCGACATAGCCCCAGTGAGGAAAAGTCATCAATCAGTTCTCAAAACAACAAAAAGAGGCACATATGCGTGCTTGGCATGCACTAATTGCAATTCCATAATCAAAGGAGACAAAATACAACATCCGCTCAAAGGCTTTGATATTTGGATAAAGGGATTTTTCACCTGCCTGACAAAGAATGTCATTTACATTCTCAAATGCCCTTGTGGCAAGTTATGTCGGCCAAACTAGTCGTCCAATCCGAGTTAGGATTAATGAACATAAGTCTGCCATCAGACAGTACTCCTCTAAATCAACGCAAAGTGAGGAGAAAACTAAATTTGGGGAAACTACAGTGGCGAGGCACTTCAATGAGTCACGTCACCAAGTACATGAGCTAAGATGGTGTGTGGTGGAGGAGGTCTCCGATGTAGACACTAGTACATTACATTCACGGTTGTTACAACGAGAGGCCTTTTGGATATTCCGCTTGGACTCTCTAATCCCGAAGGGGTTAAATGAAGCTTTTAGTCTTAGATCGTATCTATGATGGCCTAAAGTAATGCGCTCTCTTAGATCTGCCATTATTAAACAATAGCATCCTTTTAAGTGTCATTGAAACATCTAATTGTATTCGTGCTTAATGGTATAAATATGTATCACTAACAAACACCTACGTACCTGTCATGGGAGGATCGTCTATGCTACCGCCGGTCTGAGGAAGGAGGAGCTATCCTCCGAAACGTCACCACCTAAGGCGCCCAGACGTGAGGATGTGCATGGCAGACGCAGGTCACCACTCTCTCTGTACATGAATACAAGGACATCGCTATGGACAGCTAAGTCGTTTGCACTAATGTGCTTTATATGATGTTTCTACAATTTTGAACGCAGGTCTTATTATATATATGTCATGAAAAATCCGAGAATTATATGGATATTTATATATTTGATACATAAAGCAAAGTTTGCACATACTGGGTCCGGATACGTTTTTTGTCAATGCTTATGACTTAGGGGTGTGCGGAGAATTACCCCAATACCCGGCCAGTGACCCGCTGTTCGGTCTATAATATTGCAGTCAGCTAATGATTGTTTGACCTAACAGGGATTTACACATGGTATGTTGATTATATTATACGTCTGTGTTCTATATATTGTTTTTCTTTTCTTTGGGGGTCCCTTATTGATATTTATTATTCTTATATTATCTTGTTATTCTGTCCTTAGTATCACGCTATTGGGGCACTATTTTTTATGGTCTTCATTCATTGGTCCTTTTCTACTTTATATGGCACCATTTTCCTTTTCAATGTTAACCCTTGACAAAGCCTTTGCGAAATGTGCGTTGGATGTTTTAGTGTGCTGCTTGACCTGTATCTCCCATTTATTATATTTTGACCTTTTTTGCTACTTACTTTAAGTATATATTAGTTTGGAATTCATATTGTTTTTACTCTTTTGGGGTATATGATTTATTATTTATGCATTTTTCCTTTTTTTCACTAATATTGCCTGAGTTCGTATTTATGTATATTATGTTGGGATATACTTACCAGTAGCACTTGCAGTACTTCAGCCCCACTATTTTATCTATGTATATATCTAAAAGATATTTTATTTATACATTTAGGTAAATGTAGTTCTGTTTGGCGTCGGTTTGACTTGTAATCTTTACCCGTTTTGTTGTCAAATTTTGTTAAATTGGCCCTGTCTTTTGATTGGTGAGCCTCTAGGAGTGGTGGTGTAAGGTCAATAGAACACCTGTAAGTAGACACATGACTCCTTGTAAAATGTCATGTAAATGCCTTCTGATGTTTTTTACCAATACTATCTGATACTCTAAGCTCGGGATGTCATATCCAATTTCCCTTGCAGTACAATATGGATCACTACCTGCCATTCTTAAAATCAGTTAACCTCTTGCTGTCATTCCAGTTTGCAGTTGCTATGTCGACCACCAAAACACACAATTTTCAACAGTGCTGAAATTCCAGCCTAGGTGTATAGCCTAAATATAATTTGCCTGAGCGAATAAACCAAGGTCTATATCTACAAGGATTCTGTCCCTCACAGTTTGCAGTAACTGGCATCTTGATGAAAAGGAGCCATCACACAATCATCCCAAAAAGTTTGAAACTCAAAGTGCTAACCCAATAAAAAAAAGTAATGAGACTGAATTTGTGGAGGGTGGTGAGGTTAGTGAACTTACTTTTCCACACTGTAATCAGACAATGAGATGTAGAGGAATAAAATAAACTTTATATTAATTGCCAACTGTCTAACCCATGAAGAATTGCTCTGTGACACCAAAAATAGATTAAAATAAACAAATCATATGGCTTGGATGGTATATACCCCTATGTTCTCAGAAAAAGAAGTGGGGATTTTTGGGGGTTTCAGGGATGACATGTGGGGGGGTGGGTTGGGTTATTGCCAGAAGTGGGGGGTTGCATACCTTCCAGCTGTTCTCCACAGGACAGTCTCAGATTCATCTGCCTTTTAGAAATGTTTGTGCAGGGAGCACCAGCAAGCATTCACAAGCAACTAGTGTCAGCTGCTTTTTATATTAATGGTTCCAGAGATGCCCTGTCCCACATAGCTCTTACTTAAAGTTTCTGGATTCCTGCTAAGGAGGATGACAGTCAGCTTTCCTGGGCACTGGATAGCCTATTTAGTGTCTGGGTGATGCCATTTCACCCACAGCAGGCACCTAGCTTTCCAATTATAGCCTGTTACAGGGTATTGGGTAACAACTAGCTTCCTCAGGTGCTGAATAGGCTATCCAGCTTTCGGAAAAGATGGGTGATGCACGTCACATCAAAATACACAGACATATATTTAAACAACAAGTTTCTTCTATTTGTTAAATCATGATAAGGAAATACTGTTATAGACAGCCTGTATATTGTTTTACTTATACATAGCAATCTTCAGCATATTAGCATCCATCACAAATTTTTATGACTGATATGGATATATGTTAACTTTGTTGTCTAATAAAATTATGAAATTTTATGTTAACCTGTTTGATATTTGAATTTGTTTAAAGAATGGTAGGCCTGGTAATTTGGAGTATATAGTTTGGATTAGAAATCCATTCTTGTTGCATGAGGACTTGCAGTCTGACAAGCAGCTGAATGCACAACTGCATGCGGCAATTCAAAGGCTAACTGAAGCTTGAGAAAGAAAGCGTGTTTGAAACGTTGCATGCTGGTGTATCTTCAGCCGCTTGTAAAATTGCAATTCCTTTTATAACATCAATGGATGTGTGATGGACGCTAATATGCTGACACTAATACGCTTGAAAAATATTTTAATGAATTAAATGAGATCATCTCATAACGTTAGAATGCACGAGTCCATCTGTTAAGTGTTTCAGTACTTTTTTGCACAACTTGCTGATCTAACAAGGAGCTTAATGGCAAAATTCACAACAGGTGTTTGATCGCCCAATAAATTTAGGTGATCAATTTGAATTGGGATTTGAACAGTCCTCCTCATCAAGCTGTTCACATTTTGACATCATGTGACCAAGACAACACCTTACAATTGATCAACAGTACCTTCCCATTGCAAGACTTCAAGATTAGAATGTCACAGAGTGTCATCAGCAGGTAGTAACTGGAAGCGTCACAGAAAGGCTATGAAGTGGTCTCCTCTGGCTACATTACACACTGATGACCGCTTCATTGTAAACAATATATATGACTTTGTGTTGAGTTATTTTAAGAGCACACCAAATTTCAAATGTGCACTGTTAGACAAGTTGTACAGGACTCTTTAGATTTTCTTTATGAAGCCCTCCTACTCTGCAGTCATTACCTTTATTAATTATATCTGTTTGAACTGTTTACTTGTATAAAAGACACCTGTCCACACACTCATACTCCAAACTCTCCACCATGACCAAGACCAAAGAGTTGTCTAAGGACACCAGGAACAAAACAGTAGAACTTCATAAGGCTGGGATTTACTATTGGAAAACAGCTTGGTGAGAAGGCAACAACTGTTGGCACAATTATTAGAAAATGGAAGAACACAAGATGGCTGTCAATATTCCTCAATCTGGGGCTCCATGCAGGATCTCGCCTCCAAGGGAAAAGATGATTCTGAGAGAGGTTAGGAATCAGCACAGAACTACATGGGAGGACCTGGTCCTGACCTGAATAGAGCTGGGACCATAGTCTCAAAGATTATCATTAGTAACACACTACACCGTCATGGATTAAAATTCTGCAAAGTATGCACAGTTCCCCTGCTCATGCCAGCCCATGTCCAGGCCCATTTGAAGTTCATTAATGACCATCTGGATGATTCAGAGGAGGCATGGGAGAAGGTCATGTGGTCAGATGAGACCAAAATAAAACTTTTTGGTATCAACTCGCCGGGCTTGGAGGCATGAGTACAATCCCAAAAACACCATCCCAGCCATGAAGCATGGGGGTGGAAACATCATACTTTGGGGGTGCTGTTCTGAAAAGGAGACAAGACACCTGCATCGTATTGAAGGGAGGATGGATGGGGCCATGTATCACAAGATTTTGGCCAACAACCTTCTTCCCTCAGTAAGAGCATTGAAGATGGGTCATGGCTGGGTCTTCCAGCAGGACAATGACCCAAAACGTACAGCCAGGGCACGTGAGGAGTGGCTTTTTAGGAAGCATGTCAAAGTCCTGGAGTGTTCTAGCCAGTATCCAGACCTGAACCCAATCGAAAGTCTTTGGAGGGAGCTAAAACCCAATCTAGCCCAGCAACAGTCCCACAATCTAAAAGATCTGGAGAATATCTATACAGAGTAGTGGGACAAAATCTCAAAGGACATAATAGATGCTACTTATAAGCTATATTGTATGGTATAACTATCTGTCTTACAAACAGATATTTTTGAAGTTTAAAAACTGCCTTTTTTTTACGATTTTCACAACATTTTGATATTTTTAACAAATAAACATGAACCAAATTTTATTATTAACTGAAAGCACAATGTAACACGAGAAAACAGTCTCTGAATCACTTGGATAGGTAGAACCAGAGTTATTTCCACATAAAGTGACACACATCATATTTGAAAAATTAGGCTCATAGAAGTCAAAACTGGCTGTGGTGGTAAGGGGTTAAACAAACGTGCACAATGTTTCGACTAAAGCAGGAGCCTTGATCTGGTAAGTGATCTTATTGTGAAAGACACAGTGAATTAATACTAAAAGTAATGATATAGGAATGATTCCACTCTAGTAGGTTTCCACAGGTTTCCTTATCAATTCCTTTTTTGAAAAAAAACACATACTACTATTGATTAACCCCTTACCACCGGAGCCAGTTTTGGCCTTCATGACAGAGCCCTGGTTTTAAAATCTGACATGTGTCACTTTATGCGAGAATAACTTTTTGATACTTTTACCTATCCATGTGATTTGAGATTGTTTTCTCGTGACACATTGTGCTTTAAGTTAGTAACACATTTTGGTGCATACATTCCTTGTTTATTTGTAAAAATATCAAAATATAATGAAAATTAGCAAAAATTTGCAATTTTCAAATTTAAAAAATTTCTGCGTGAAGGACATATAGTTATTCCACTCAAAATAGTTTATAACTAGCATCTATCATATGTCTACTATAGGTTGGCATCATTTTTTAAATGTTTTTTTTTTTACCACATTAAGGGGCTTAGAAATATAGTATTAATTTTTCACATTTTCATGAAAATTAGCAAAATTTATTTTTTTAGGGACCAGTCCAGTTCTGATGTGGCTTTGAGGGGTCTGCATATTAGATAACCCAATGAATGACCCCATCTAGGAAACTACACCCCTTAAAGTATTTAAAAAAGCATTTAAGAAATTTGTTGACCCTTTAGATATTTCACAGAAATTAAAGCAAAGTGGAGGGGAAATTTCAAAATTTCCCTATTTTTGCAGATTTTTAATCTTTTTTCATTATTCACTGGAACACAGTAGATGTGACCATGGAAATGTAGCTTAATATTGATTCCTCTGATTCTGACGTTTTCAGCGATATCCCATATGTGGCCCTAATGCGCTATTTGGCTCAACCACAAGCCTCAGAATAGGAGGTGAACCTACCGGACTCTGGGGTCTCATTTTCATTACAATTTTATTTAGGCACCATTTTAGGTTTGCGGACACCCTAAGGTGCCAAAACCTAATAAACTCCCCTAAAAAGACCACATATTGGAAACGACACCCTTTACGAAATATATCCAGAGATGCAGTGAGTATATCGACCCCACAGGTGTTTCACAATTTTTTTTTGCGTTCGGCTCTGAAAATAAAAATGTAAAAAAAATTCCAATAATCTGCAATTTTAGCTGAAAATGTTTAATTTTTACAAGGATTCCTGGAAAAAAAGCACCCCAAATTGTGTTACGCAATTTCTTCCAAGTTCGGCAATACCCTACATGTGGGTGTAAACTGCCGTTTGGGTGCATAACAGGATGTAAAAGGAAGGGAGTGTTATTTGGCTTTTGAAACGCAGATTTTGGTGGGTCCATTTCGCATCTGCAAAGCCCCCAAAGTACTAGAACAGGTGAAACCTTCCAGAAGTCACCCCATTTTGGATTCAACACCTCTCATGGATCTCATCTAGGGGTGTATTTTGCATTTTGGGGGCACAATTGTTCCGTAGTTTTTTTTAGCATTGGGCTATGAATATGGGGGGAAAAAAACGCTTTTCCGCCATTGTTTTTGGGCTTCATTTTTACAGTCTTCGCCATACGGGATAAATGACAGGATAACTTTGGGAATCTGTACAATTACAATGATATAAATTTTATATAGTTTTTTTTATGTTTTATCACTTTTACACAATAGAAGTGAGTTTATAAAAAGTTGTGTTTTTATGTTGTCCTATTCTGACAGCCATAACTTTTTTATTTTTTTGTGTATGGAGCTGATTGCAGGCTTGTTTTTTGCGAGATGAGTTGATGTTTTATTGGTACCATTTCGGGGGGCATATGATGCTTTGATCACTTTTTATTAAGTTTTTTGTGAGGCATTTTGAACAAAATACAGCAGTCCTGGTAGTGTTTTTTATTTTTATTTTTTACAGCGGTCACTGTGCGGCATAAATGACATGCTAGTTTTACTCAGCAGGTTGATACGATTACAGCGATACCAAATTTGTATATTTTTTTATGTCTTACTGCTTTTACACAATAAAAAAGCTTTTATTCAAAAAGGAAAACACGTTTTTGCATTTGAGAGCCATAACTTTTTTATTTTTCTGTTTACGGAGTTGTATAGGGGCTTGTTTTTTTTTCGGGATGATTGACCTTTTTTTTTGGTATCATTTTTGGGGGACAAGACTTTATGATCGCTTTTAAATCCGCTTTTTTGGAAGGCAGTGTGAAGAAAATACTTCAATCCTAGCAGTGTTTTTTACTTTTATTTTTAATAGCACTCACCGTGCAATATCTGTGACAAGTTAGTTTTACTCTGTGGGTTGAGACGATTACGGCAATGCCAAATTTATATGTTTTTTTTATGTGGAAGCACAATTTTTATTTTTTTTTTAAATTGTTTTTATTGTGTAAAACAATATTTATGCATCGCTATCTTTTGATAGCCATAACTTTTTAATTTTTCAGTATACAGAGCTGTGTAAGGACTTTTTTTTCGAGATGAACTGACGTCTTAATTGGCACCACTTTGATGTTGATATGAGTTTTTGATGACTTTTTACTCCATTTTATGTGCTGCGGGATAAACAGAAAGCGCAATTCCGTGACGTTTTTTTTTTTTTTTTTTTTTTTTTACGGCGTTCACCGTATGGGTTAATTAACAAGACAGATTTAAAGGGTGGGTCGTTACGCAGGCGGTGATACCAAATATGGTACTTTTATTTGTTTTGATCTTTTTTGGGGCGATTGGCGTTTGTAAAGGGGAAAAGGGCGGTGTACGTGTTTTTATTTTATTTTTTGTGTTTGTGTTTTACTTTTTTACACTTTTTTTTACTTTCACACACTTATTTCACTTTTCCCAAGGGGGGACTTGTATGAACGATTGTCAAATCATTCATACAATAGGAGATCAGCACACAGTTTATAGCTGAGTGCTGGTCTCCATGGCAACTGTCAGTCACGCTGCCCACAATGCATTGTGGGCATCGTGACGTCACCAGACAACCCTGATGCTGTCATTCAGCGTCTGGGCTGTCTGGCAGGAGATCAGTAGCGGCGCTGAGCGCCGTAACTGCGCCGGGATCGCGGGCAGCAGGAGCTCACTCCTGCTTCCCGCAGCTGCGATGTCGCAACCACGATGTCTTGACATCGAGGGGTTAATCCCTCGCGGCCAGAGTTCACTCCGGCTGTGGGGGATGCGGCATGATGTCAGCGGTAATATACCGCTGGTTCCATGGCGCAATCTTGCGCGCTCCGCTTGAGAGCGCGCAAGATCACCATGACGTACCCATATGTCAATTTGCGGGAACCCCTACCCGACCATGACGTATGGGTACGTCAAATGTCGGTAAGGGGTTAAAACACAAATTACAGATATGGATATAGCAAAGTTTAACTTAACAGTGATATCACAGCTTGCTTTGTTATTTGTTCTTGGATCACAAAAAATGCCCCTGAAAAGTTTTACATAACTTTCTGTGCTGTGATATCTGTCAAGTAAAACTGTGCTACATCTGTACATTAAAATGACACTTAATTTCCTGGCTGCTTCATCTAGAGAGCAAATGGTCACAGGGCCCACCAGCAGTAGCAATGCTATAAAATATGGAGTGATGTGGAGTGATAAAATGCTTGTTAGTGCTTAAACGGGATTTGGCACAAAGTAAAATTGATGTGTGAAGCTTGCAATTTAAATAATAAACATTTTCACTATTCATCATTATTAAAAATTCTGTAACCATTCAGTTACACTGTAGCTACTCACAGCCCCCAATTTTCCATACATGCACGCTCCCTTTTGAACACACTGAAAGCTGAAGCATGACAAACCAAGTATGAAATCCCTTCATGATAAAATCCCTTTAAGGTGTGAACTGGGGAGGATGCTTGTTTGGTGGTGCACTCGTGACACATGGGGAGTGTACACCTACTAGTGGCACATTAACAATAATGAAATGCTTGTAAGCCATGATGGATGGATTTGAGGTACATTGGTAACTGTGGAATGTATAAAAAGCATTTATATTGAAAAGTAAAGATTTTCCACTACCTTCATGTGTTTCTTTTATTTTGCCTCCTTATTCATCTATCATAAGATCCACTTCCTGCTTGTGGGAGTGACAGTAGTTCTCCAGCATCTCTTCCCTACAAGTCCCAGACTACATTTCAATCTGGGACTTTCCTCCACAGTTATCACTGCTAGACATTGTGCTAACATAAGTGTTTAATCACCCAATTCTGTACTTGCTGTTGTGATAATAGTAAGGACTCATGAGTCACTGTGTACACTGTACAGAGTTGCAGTCATCATTTTCATGACAGCAGTACACAACCTCCCAGCTCTTACCTGCTGTCCTCTGCTTCCATTACTAAACTCTGTCAGCAGGACTCAAAGATAAACAAACAAGAGTGAATGCAGCATGATTTTTCTCTGCCCAGGTCACACCCAGTACTGGGGAGTGTTTCTGAGTTTAGCCTGGCTATAAAGCATACCCACTGAGAGTGAAGTAATGTTCAGTGATGCCATGTGATCAATGAACATCACATGATTTGCAGGAGATAGAGGAGAAAGGAGGACAGGGCTTTTTGCCTGGTTCTGCACAGCAGGACAGATAGATAATTTTCGTAAGTTGAATACAATACAGTTGTGAGCCCTATAACAAATAAAAAGATCCCAAAGAACCCCTTTTAAGGTTGTGGACATGTATTAGATATAGGTTTTTTGTTTGATTGTATAGTTGTGGTACATGAGGAGCTGTAAGATTCTTCTCGAGATGGTGTGGTCCATGGTACAAGTGCACATGCAGAACAGTAAAATGCTTGTTAGTAATAGGAGGGGGTGGCCTAGAGGCACATGGGGATCTGTGGAATGCCTGTTAGAGTTGTGGGTATGTAGGTTTCTTGTTTGGTTTTGGAACTGTAGCACATGGGGAGCTGTGAGATGCCTCTCAGTAATGTAGTCATGTACTAGTGGTAAAAGCTTGTTTGGTAGTGCACTTGTGGCATTTTGGGCGCTGTTAGATACTAGTCGGTGGTGTGAACATGTTCTAGTGGTACATGGAGAATGAAGAAATGATTGTAAGCTATGGGGGTGGTTGAAGGCTTGAGACACATAGGAAACTGTGGAACGCTTGTCAGAGTTGCAGGTAGGTATTACAGAGATTTAGGTTGCTTGTTTGATAATGCAATTGTGGTACAATGGAAGCTATGAGATGCTTATCAGTGGTGTACTCAGTGTTGAACTGGGGTGTTTGGGGTCCACCAGTGAAGTAGATTTCTTGGGACCAATCAGGCTGCCATGCCTACATGAACACAATGGGTCCACCAGGGACCTACCATGCCAACTGGGGGATTCCTATGTCATTGTTTTGTTTTGGGACAGTCTGAGCCTGTATGTTTTGTTAGTCAGGCATATAGTATTCAATGGAATATTTGTTAATAGTATGGGAGTACTTAGAAAGTCAGAGTAACTATTAAGATACCTAAAAAGACTATGGGTGACATATCCCACTAGGGCTGCACCATGTTTTTGGTGTAGTTTGGTGATAAGTCCTGAGCATGAATTTGTACTGGAGAAAGTCTGCAAGTAGCTTTGACTTTCTCCACAGATGTTCAAAACACCTGGAACATCGCTGCAGAAGGCGAGTCTGAGGCGTGTGCCAAGGCTGTTGGTGTCTGCCTCTGATGGTGTGGTGTGTGAGTGGTGCCAATATGTCCAGGGTGGTTTAGAGAGTCGCATTATATTGTTTAAGAGCCAGGTAAGGACAGGAGACAGAGGAGATTGGGTACAGTGAGGACTGAATGGTATCTATGAATGAATTAGTGAAGGAGATAAGGTTATGATAAGAGAGTTAGTAAAATTAGAAATGACAGAAGACCAGATCAAGAGAGTTCCCATCCTTGTGGGTGGGGGAATCTATAAATGTCTGAGAGCCAAGGAAAGATTTTAGTGAAAATAAACTTAGAAGCGGAAGGAGATATGGGGTCGTCAATCGGGATGTTGAGAAATCACCCATTATGAGTGTGGGTATTTCAGTCGAGAGGAAGTGAGGAAGCCAGGCAGCAAAATGATCCAGAAACTGGTGAGGTGAGCTAAGGAGTCTGTACACAACCGCGACTCTGAGAGAAAATGGCCAAAAGAATCTAAGGGTGTGGACCTCAAAGGAAAGGAAAGTGAGGGAGAGTGCAAAAGGAATGACCTGGTAAGTGCAGCGTGAAGAAAGAAGTATGCCGGCTTCTCCATCCTGCCTGTCCTCAGGTCTAGGGGTGTGGGTGAAGTGTAGCCCATCATGGGTGAGAGCAGCAGGGGAAGCAGTATCAGATTGTTGGAGCTATGTTTCTGTGAGAGCTAGCAGGGTTAATGTTAGGAGAGGAACAGACATGAACGTGGCGTGATGATTGTTATAGACATGTCATGCCACATGAGCACATTTAAAAGGGGCACAAATAAACATACAATGAATAGCATGCAGGTTAGCAGAATTTCTAGGTAGAAGAGGAGGTTGGATTATCAGTGGAGGAGGGTGGGCCAGAATTAGAAAAGATGTCCCTTGCAGCAAGAAGCAGGAAAATAAAAAGTGACAGTAGATGGTTCAGTGATGCATATGAGTGCCATTTGTGTGGAACCATGAAAGCAGGTGGTTAGGGGTAGCTGTAAAAGGAAAATAGTGTGTGGGATGTATACATGTGTTAGGGAAGTAATAAAGATCTTATGTCTATAAAATTTTAAGGGAATATGACTAGGTCGTACGATAGGAGGCAGATGGCTGCATTCTGGCCCCCTTCTGCCCACTTATGTCCCATTTCTGTCATATTTCATCATCATATCACTTTAAAATCTATCACTTCAAAATATGGCAGTACAATTAACATACATTGGTGTGGGATTGCTGGGATTTGTTGTCCAACACATTCACATACTATTAGACAGAGCAGTACAAAATGCACATGTATTTCATGTTTGTGAACAGTGATAATCATTATCATTGAATAAAATGCACATATACCTCTTTAAAAGCAGGTGTTTTTTTACAAGAGTTTTTTTCAAACGCTTTTTTAATGTATTTCAAAATTTTAATACTACTAATTTGTGTTAAAAATTGCACCTAAATAGAATTGTTCTTATGATGTTTAATTAAATGTGGAGACATGGTAGGACAGTTAACCCTGGGGGAGGCACTCTGAGAAACTGCTTCATTCATATTAAAATCCTCTTTTATTTGAGATTCACTGCATTTCCACAAGTCTTACAATAAATAACACAACAATAAATACATAAATATTGTAAAACATCAGACTTGACTGAGGTTCAACCCACAGAGTGACCATCGAAACACAACAATAACTTGATTAACAACTAAAATAAAGATGAATTGCAAAAAGGTGCCTAATTTACATTATCATCAAGGAAACACATATGAACTGCGGATTAACAAATCATCTGATGGATTGCCCTGAACATATTAGCCATGGAAACCACAGCATATTAAAATCATTAATATTATCATTCATTTCCAGGCGCTTAATTGTTATTTTAGAAACCTGTCTGACTGAAATGGCACCGTCTGGTGGCGCAACATATATCATAATATTATAAAAGCATGAGACCTCTGAGGTAAATAATAGTTAAGAAAGCAAATAATCTAATGCTGAAAGTAAGATATAAAAGTCTACGTTATTCTGGCCCATTAATTTAACATAAACCAGACCAAATGTCAAAAGTAGATCGTGCTTGGTGCATTGAAAACTTCTGTAATGCTGCAGGTATGCCATGGAGTAAATTTGGTTATCTTTTTGCTGGCATCCCAATGTCTAATAGAGGAGCAGAGGTAGTTCTCCACGTGATCTTTGCTGAGCATATCCATTTATTTGTAATGATTCCTCATACCTTAATTTCAATAAGACTACTTACCATGCTATAAAAAATGTGCTTCTACACAATGCAGGTAGAACATCATCATGTATCATATGTGGAATGTATGTTGGTAGATTTAGCAGAAAATAGAAAAAAAAACAATAATTCAGAAACATGTAGAAGATGTTACTAATGAATGTGATAAATCAGTGTCACGTGTTGTTTCCTCAAGGGCTTACTACAGGTATTAAAAAGTTAGGCACTTAAAGTTACTCAAGTAGAGGAAATTATCCTTAGGAAATAAACTGGTTGAAGAATGTTCGCTTACACAGGGTAAATAACAACTTAAACCTGTCACATAGATTATGCCCCCTTTTGCTTATTACAGGACAAGCGAGGGGACAGACACTGCTGTTTCGCAGTGCTGGTTGTCCCTTACATCTTAAGAAGCTGTAGTTTATTAGTATTTAGTGCTCAAATCTGCAGTTTTCACCAGACAAGAGGTCATATTCAAGAGAGTCAGGTTTTCAAATCCCTGCCTACCTGAGTGCTATCCCCACCCACGCGTTCAACTGTTAAACCAATTCATACTTATGAATAAATTAAGAAATAACTTCCAGGTGGGCGGGGCAAGCCTTTGGTGGGTGGGGCTAACAAATGCCCATGAATAAGATTTGAGCATTAAAGGGATTGACTCAATACAAGGATTGCTTTGCAAGTCACTTTACAATATGTGTCCATTAACAGTGTCCTACCTATTCCTATAAATTCCCCTCATGTATGGGCTTGCATCCACTCCTCGTCGCTATAAGCTACAGACCTGTTATGATCTCTTTTCCAATAGGCTGCCTAGCACTGAAAAAGATGATATTTGCTATAGCTACAACCTGGCTTCTACTGTGACTGCAGATCCTAGTAGAAGCCAGTAAAAAAACACCCCCTGAATTCAAAATGAAATACCAAGAAAATAGACTGAGGTAGAGGAATAATATCAATTTAGTGGAGACAACCCCTTTTAAAACTCTAAAACATACAGCCTCTTACAGAAAAAGAGACTCAGACGACTGAAAACAACAGGTCGGTCACTAGGCCCCCCCCCCCCCCCCCCCCTGTCTGTCCTCAGCAAAGGAGGGGCATGAACCTAGTGACAGTTCCCTTTAAAAGAGTAACTGTCCCCACTAGATAAATATGTGATGTGATCTTCTACATCATGGTTATAGATCAGGATAGAGTAAGCATATAATGCATACATTTGTAGACAAATCTTCAGTATAACTTAATTTATGAAATCTCTGCTTATTGTGGCAATAGAGGAAAAGTCCTACTCAGTGATTGACAGCTGCCTTTGTAAGCATGCTTATACACGGAAGTCATTGTTAATCATTGAGTAAGACCACCCTCTGGAGTCCTAAGCCCAAAATGAGTAGAGATTCCAATCAATAAATTAGGGTATGTTCACACGGCAAGGGTTTTCAGTTAGTTCAGAAAGTTTTCGTATTTAAAAGCCATCTGAAAACCGACTGTAAACCATCCGCTTGTAGACGTCAAATAGAAAATTCCGCCCAGTTTGTCTCAGACTGCACAGTTTTTCTCACTGGACGACGGATTTTCACACCGCCGGCGTTCTGAAAAACTCAGAACATGCATGTTCTTCCACCAGGTTTTCGGGTGGAAGGTGTGCTATTCGGTGGTTAAGTGAGAAAGCCGAATCCACAAACTGCGGACAGAACTGTCCCCCAAAACCATTAAAAAAAAAAGATAAAATACCGTCTGGATGCTTAAACATAATCTGACTGGCATTTTACGCTTGAAATGTGGCCATACCCCTACACGTTCTAAAGAATGTTTGCCCACAAAACTACAGGAAGTCTTCGGGTTACGAACGGGATATGCAGGCTCGGACTGGCTCACAAGGGAATAGAGAAAAACCCCATTGGGCCCCTGAGCATGTCAGTACCTGAAATTGGATTTTATTTTTAAGGCATATATATCCTGGATAGACGGCTGAAAAGCATAGAGATATCGGGCAAAGTAGGGGAGAACATCAACAGACATATACAAGTAGCTCTAGGGTGGACCCTCTGAAAATACAATCCACCGGTGGGCCCATAAATTAGCTCAACTGTGGGGTCCTTACAGAACAATCACTTCACGATTGTGGCCCTAGAACAACTCCATTCCGACACTGGGAGTATTGACTGTTTGGTTTTGTTCTTAAGTTGAATTTGTATGGAAGTTGGAACAGGTACATTTATTAAACGTAACTCCAGCATTTGTTTCGCTGTCTGTGCCCCTGTTTAGAAGATTTCAGCTCACTTTCTGTCTCTCCCGATCTGCTGTGGCACACTCGCACTTATAGTTCCAAAGCTAATGGCTGCTGGGGAACATGGAACTATAAGTGTCAGCATGCCACAGCAGCACACGTTAAACACACGTACTAATCAGCTTCCCTATAATTAGTACATGTGTGGTTCCACAACTACAAGTGCCAGCATGTAACACATGTACTAACTGATACAGTAAATTACATTACATAAGAGGGGTGGGAGGGACCAGGAGCAGTAAGAACACACCTGATGTGCATGGGGCCAATAGCTCAAGACTTGTGGCATGAGGGAGAACCAGCCTGAAGATGATGGTACCAGCGTAAGGTGGGTGGGCGGAAGGAAGGAAAAGAAGAGCTGCTGTACTGTGTCGGCCAGAAGACACATGATGGGTCAGAGGAAGCTTGCGACGTTACTAAGGTTATTTATTTGGGTTTTTTTTTTTATTTTATTTTATTTGTTTTTTGTAAGTTTGGGTGGTGAAGCAGTGTGGTTAACATCACACGCCCAAGGCAGGCTCCATAAGTCTCCGTTTGTAACCAGGAGACTTACGTTGTAAGTCGGGGACTGCCTGTATATATCAATCAGCCTAGCTATTTATAATTTGCCTTATAATATGGTGTTAATTTAATTAATTTGATCATCCTGTTGTGTCAAATATTTATTGTATCTTTTGAGTATATCTGTTTAATTATTTGTATTAAAAGTGGGTTTTCTTTATCAATAATCAATGATGGATCACAACCCTCAATTAGTCTTAAACACTCATGTTGTCTGCCTTAGGAATTGAAACCAATTAAAAATTAAAAGCTGAGCCAATGTTGTAAAATAACAAAACAATCAGTACTCACTTCCATACAAGTCTTATAGGATCATACATAGACGAGTCTGGTCAGAAGCAACCCATTGTCTGTTTACCCATGGCCGGCACGTGACCCCCTGTAACCAATCAGTGGTCTCAATGGTCATATGCTGTACTATTGACATTACATATCATAATCATACCATAGCCATGATACAATGATGCTTCAATTCTTCTAAGCACAAATCTATATAGTGTGATAGCTGGTATTGGACAAATAGGAAGATTATGAAGTCTTGTGATATTTAGATAGAGGATATCTATAATATTATGTCTTTATATATATGTATATATAGTATATATATATATATATATATATATATATATATATATATATATATATATAGTGTAAGTGCAACTTTTAAGTAAATCTCAGAATCTTGAATGGCCACTTCATTTTCTTTTATCTGCAGATTGATATACTATGTTGAAATGTTTTTTTCAGGTAATTCAGTGCTTTTTGTTTCATACAGGTTAAGTAGGAAGGTGTCGCTATTTATTTGGAACTCATTTCTCATGAGAATGAAATGTTTTCAAACAGTGCGCCCTGTGACACCTATCATGTCGCTGAGAGCGGCACGTCCGCTTTTCTGTGTAGTGATTGAAATATGTCAGATCAATGCGCAGCTGAAAATCTTCAGTTTTGTTGAACAAAATGCTTGGCCTCTGAAGAGCAGAAGTGTCTCTTCTTTTATGTCATTATCTGGAGTGGCTAAAAAAGTCATGTTGGTTTGCAGTCTTTTAGTTTTTGGATTTTTCTTTCTGTCTACTGTTTGATTGATTCTTCTAGTTTTATTTCATCTCCTTCTTTTTGCAGGTATTGAGTTTGTCAGTTAAGGCGGTTTTAAATTTGGGACAATATTTGGTGATTGTGATGCTTTGAAAATATTGGTGATCCTTAGCTATATAGAAAATCCTATAAAGACAGAGGTAAAAAAAAACACCTTTATATTGTTTTAGGGTCTCTCTCTTAAAGGGGTTGTCTCATTATGCTGTTTCACAAAGCCACAGTCAGCTTAGCACACTAGACTCTATTCCTGTGTAGCACTAGCAGTAAAGAAATTAATTTTATCTCCTGAAGAAAGCAAAATCAAAGCAGCAATGTATTTGGTAACATAGATGTTAAAAGACAATCATTGTGTGAGAAAACCTAATTAAATCTGTCACGGAGTATGCCCAGGCCTCCGCTCCAAGAAAATAGAAATGGACAGCACTTAAAAAGTCAAAAAAGTGTCTTTATTCCTCCCGGCAACGTTTCAGCTCTGAACAGAGCCTTTCTCAAGCAACAACATAAGGTGCAAACAATGTATATAAAGGAAGTGCAATCAATCAAGTGATGTAACAATTAGGGTACATAAAGTACAGAATAGTGACATATATCAATATAACAACACGTGAAATTACATGTGATAATACTGTGTACAAGATCGTGCACATTATAAATTTGGAAAAACTATAACACACAAGTAAAGTGCTTAATGATCACAATATTAGATGCAGTGTAATTAGATACCTAATAAAATAATACTTTACATGTGATCAAGATCATCCGCCCACTGAATGCGATGTATCTCCATGAAACTGCTTTCGGCGTCTAAGTGACAACAACTGAGCATAGCTATCAACAACCTCGTGGCACGTATGCCGCATATAGAATGAATCACAAGTGTGGGATACCATAGCCATCCCAAGAAGCTTCAGCGTAGACGCAGATAAGTAAAGAAAACCCCACTAATAGAAACGCAAGTAATTATGGAGCTTGGAAAGAAACTGCAACGAGCATTACAATATAGCAACCAGTAGAGCAGTAGTAAGAGATAATGGAATTATGTATAAAGAGGCGTGCAATAACAATATTAGTAATTTAAAATGCGCCCCACCAAGAATGAAGAACCACCACATTATAGCCACCAATACCAATAGAATGAAACAACTGGGACAGTGGACAAATGAGCCTAGAATGGACTGACCGAATAGACCAGACAGCAACCTACAGGCAAAGTCTTTCACATCAAGACACAGGGCAATCTGCAGAGGCAATTGTATCTACCACAATAAGCATTAAGCTCAAAACACTACCCTCCCATCATAAAATCTGAAAGAAATGATTAACAATAATGCAGTGGAGAACATCAGATCCAGTGGGTCGGAACACCCGCACATGAAAATCTGAAAAGAAAAAAGTAAAAGAAAATTAATAAAATTAATAAAAAAGAGGAAATTAATATATTTCTATTAATATATACCAGCACCTAATGTGCGAACATACTCAGAAGACGATGAAAAGAAGAACAACAAGGTATATCCTCCGAACACCTCTTTATAGAAAAACAACCCAGTATATCATCTGTACATCTGTGGATAGATCTTAAAAACAACATTAAGGCCAGATGGAGCTAATGTATCCATTTTATGGATCCATTCTAATTCCTAGCGTTTGAGTAACATGTTACGGTCACCTGCTCTGTAGTTTAAAGGGATATGATCGACAATCCAAAATTTAAGGTCCTCCACTCTATGTTTGAATTCACAAAAATGTCGAGAAACAGGAAGATCCATTTTGGCTAGTCTAATAGTAGATTTATGTTTACAAATCCGAACACGGCATTCCTGTGTAGTTTCTCCAACATATAATAACTTACAGGGACACATGAGTATATAGATCAAGAAACTGCTTTGACATGTTAAAAAATAACTAACAAAGATAGAAAAAAAGGAGCTTCATCCACCACCAAATAATATCAAAAACCTTTATTAAATCATTTTAAAATCTCACAACATTACAAAAGATCCCATAGTTGAAATACAAAGAGGCTCATTACAATAGGTGTACAAAAAACATATAGGGTAATAAATATAGAGTGATAGGTCACATATAGAAAGGGGATTATCAATATGTAAATATCTCCAATGGATACATATAGCCCATAGTTAATTACATCTATACACCACTATCGATAAGTGCAGTGAACACAAATTTATAATAAACGTAAATTACCCATGTTCCAGTAAAGTCCAAATACCTCCAATCACCCCGACATACGTTTCGCCAAATTAAATGCTTCTTCAGGGGGTATGATACATCCCAGAACATGTCTGAAATGGTGGGATACATAGATAAACTCCTCCTCAAGATTTGCAACAAACATATTTGCATAAGTGGGCGCAACGTTTGAACCCATGGCGGTCCCTTTTTTTTTATGTAATATTTATCATCAAAGACAAAGTAATTTTCAGTCAGGACAAACTCCAACAAATCCACCAAAAACTGCACATTATCAGATGGATAGTCACATGATGTAAGCACTCTCTTCACTACTTCTATACCACTTTGATGGTCAATCGACGTGTATAAATTTACCACATCAAAGGTAACAATTAAATCAGATTCACAAATCTTCAATAACTGTCAAAAAATGGGTAGTGTCTCTAATGTACGAGCGAGCTGAACAAGCAAATTTCCTCAGCATCCTATCAAGGAACATCGCAACCGGGCTAAAGATGGAACCTTGCCCAGACATAATTGGGCGACCAGGGGGATTCAACAATGACTTGTGTATTTTAGGTAAACAATAAAATCTAGGCGTGACAGGAAATTTTTCAATCAAAAATTCTTCCAACTCTTTATCAATAATCCGATTCTCATGGGCAGAATGTACCAAAGCACTGATTCTAGATTTTAAACCAGGAAGTGAATCAACAGGTATGTTATCATATACCTCAGAATCATCAAGCTGTCGCATAACTTCCTCAATATATTTAGTTGAATCCATAAGTACAAGGGCTCCCCCTTTGTCTGCAGGTTTAATGGTCACAGAATGATTCTTAGACAAATTATCAATCGCTACTCTTTCTGAATAACACCCAATCTGATCAGTGTTTCAAAAGTGTTAATAGCAGAATTATCAGTATAGGGAATAAAATTACTTCTTCTAGTTAAACCCGTCTGTGAAAAATAAATGTCAAATGTACATTTATCATCATCATTCTTAGTAATAGGCAGTGGAGAAGACAAATTAGAGAAAAAAACCTTAAATTTAACCTTCCTAAAAAATTCAAATAAATCTAATTCAAGTTAAAACTAATCAATCGTGTTATATGGACAAAATGAAAGACCCTTATTCAAAGCTTTTTTCTCAATATCAGTTAACACATGTGAAGAAATATTCACCACTAGTTCTTGTTTTTGTTCTTGGTTTGAAATGTAATCTTCCCTCTTTTCTCTCTGGAAGCCCGAGTTCTTGTAGCGGCGTTTATGTTTGTGGCCCCCTCTCCTAGGAGACCTGGAGAGGGGGTATCCAATCCTAAAAAAGACGGCGTCTCTTGTAATTCAGGGTCAGAGGAAGATAAGCGTAGTTTTCTTTTTAGAGAAGGCATTTTCTGTTTAAAGTTCCTATTATCCCTGGATCTTTGCCAGTTGAACACTTTACCAGTCCTGTAATCCTCGAGATCACGGTGCCATTTTTGACGTTTAGTACTTTCCAAATCTGTTTTAATCTCTGTGAGTAGTTTAGAG
Source organism: Phyllomedusa bahiana (assembly GCA_025379985.1). NCBI lineage: Eukaryota > Metazoa > Chordata > Amphibia > Anura > Hylidae > Phyllomedusa > Phyllomedusa bahiana. The sequence continues at coordinate 26,604 of JAODAL010005183.1, forward strand.
AGTGAATCCTCAAGCTCATTAATCCTAACTGCAGTTTTAGAAAGTTAAATTTGTAAAAATTCCATGTTGAGTAGCATAATGTCCCATGCATACTTATTAGAAATTTGAACAAAACGTTGGCAAAATTCCTCATTATCTGAAAAAAGGTTAGGAGTAAGGTGAGACCTCATACCTCTGGGTATCCGATCGGCTTTATAATATTCACCCATGGTGAGTAAATAAAGCTGAGTAGAAATATTCTTTCTGTGTTCGTTTTCCCATCTTCTTTTAATATTAATAATAGACGGGACATCCAAGAAGGTTGTATCTCCAGAAATACCTTGCAAGATCCGCCCCACATCCTCATCCGAGTATGAAAAAATATTGGGAGTAGTCGTCATGATAAACAATAATCAAAAACTTCAAAAAATCCGTGCATGCTTCAGGTTCAAGATAACACCAAAAATAGAAAAGAAACAGCACTGGACAATAGAAAAATAAGAGAAAGTGCACGCCCAACTGACTGAACCGAGTCAGAAATATATCCAAGAAAATAGAAATGGACAGAATTTCTATTTTCTTGGATATATTTCTGACTCGGTTCAGTCAGTTGGGCGTGCACTGTCTCTTATTTTTCTATTGTCCAGTGCTGTTTCTTTTCTATTTTTGGTGCAGGCCTCCGCTCCAGGCCGCAGTTGTGCTTACTCTGCCCTGGTCCTCGCAACTCAGTACTCACCTGTCCCCGCTTCTGTATCTGTCAGGGACCGGTCAGGGACACATGCACAGACACAGACAAGTGGGCCCTGACTCTGATCCCAGCCCCTGTCCCTGCCTTTTGGGGAACCCCACTCCTTAATAGGTCGGCCCCCAACCAGAAGACTGATCGCTGCACTGATATTACGTGTGACACAGACAGGACAAACAGACACAGTACAATAAGCGTGGTCAGGCGGATCCAAAGTCAGGCAACAGTAAGGGTAAGCACGTGTACAGAGACGTGAGACAGAAGAGTAAAACAGGGTCCAAGCCAAAGGTCAATACCGGTTGGGCGCAACAGTACCAAATCACTAGGAGAGAGAATGGTCAGAAGACAGCAGGGTCAGGTAACAGAAGGGACAGCATAAAAGTCAAGGCTAGCTACGGGCAGAAGACCACTATAGCAGGCAATGATGAAGGTGAAATGAACCTTAATATAGGGAACCAAGGGAGGCAGGATTGAGGTCATAGGTGGAAAGAAACACAAGGCTGGATAGGAACAGAAGGTTGTCAATCAAACAGGAGAAACTCATTAACTCCAAGAGTGCTGGAGGATTCCTGGCCAGGGCGTGGGCCAGGAATCAATTAAGCGAGGAGAACACAATACAATACAAAACATCAAGTACGAAACCAGGGCTTCCGTCGCAACGGCCGTGGCCGGCGAACAGAGCCCAAAGCTGAGGTTCTTTTCAGGCATAATCATGACAGTATCTTTGTCTTCTGCCTCTGACTGCTGGCCTATGCGTGCCCACACCCTAGGGCGCGTGCCTCAGCTCTGTGAGATGTAAAGCGCCAGCGTGCTGGTAATTGGCTAATTGTCAGACGCTGACCCTATATCTTGCTGCCTCCTTCCTCACTCTCTGTCAAAGTATTGGTGTCATTATCAGGGACAATAGCAGCACGATGTATTAAGAGCAACCAAATCAAAGAACCAGAGATAGCAATGGCGTAAGGCCAAACTGCACGCACATGGAATGCGTAAAAGATTAAAACAGAGGAGCCACACCTGGGCCTAAGCAGGTTTCGTCAAAAATGGGGCAAACCACAGCCAGACAAAATAGCCAGCCTGAAATGGAATAAGACACTGAATTCAAAGAAAACAGCGTACTTACTTGTTTTCTGTTGACTAGTCACGTGTGTCAGGCTGTCCAAATTAATCCGGCCATGGAAGGTGACGCCCCAGAAGAGACGAGAGGGCCCCCCCTCTGCGTTTCCTTGGCTTTGTATCCGAGTCACAGCACCAAATGTAAAGTACAAATCTTATCCTTTTATCTGTACTTCTTTCGATTGGTATCTCCTCCAAATTAGAATGTATATATATTGCTGTAAAAAGCTAGAACTCCAGGAATTACACCCCACACAGATTTGTCTGGAAAGTAGTTCTGATTTAATATAAGGAAGTACAGAGTTTTATAATATGTGATACGTATACATTGTCATAAGCATGTGTTGTTTGATCATTGGTTAATTAGCTTTTGGAGAGGCAAGTTTATAAGGAAATCAAATATATGTTCATATATGGTGATATACATCAATCCTTCAATTCTGCATGCGTTGCATAATATTGCACAGTCCATCAAAACAAGCCCATATTTAGAGTTGTTTACTTCAATGGATATTGGCTGTTGAAACAGTGTACTCTACGCCATCTTGTCTACTTGTGCTGCATAAGCTAGTTTATTAGTAAGCCATAAAGAGTCCATTTAATGTCCTCAGCGTCTTTCAGAACAGGTACATACTGAAGGTAATTTTCTTGCACAAGCTATGCATTCCAAGTGTATAATATCTGAATTAAACTGGTCAAGGGTAATAGAGATAGGGAATGGTTTATGCATAGAGTATATAGACAGTTTCTAGATATAATCAATGGGTATAAACAGCATGAACAGGGTTTAATGTTTTCAGTAAATCCTACACCTGACATGTGTTCCAGAAAGAGTTAGAGAGAGTGTTAAGTTTACCTGAGTACCGGACCTTCCTGCTATTGTTTCCTGACCATTTTGCCTGCCACCTGCCCTGACATTCTTGCCTGTCTCTGCCTATACCTCAGACTTACGATTCTGTACCATGCTGCACCCTGGCTGCCACCACAAGCAAGTCATGTTAGAGATAGTGACCTGGTAGTCTCTGGTGAATACCGGGAGCTACTTAGACTACACTCCCTTGAGGTGGCTTATACCACCGCTTGCGGTGGTCCTGAGAATCCACCTTCTTCTGCGTCAGTATACTCTGGCTATGGATTCCGCCAGAGTGCCTCTACCTGACATCAGAGATGTTACAACTGCTGTGACTCAGAGCCAATGGATTGATCAGTTTGTTGCTATGATGAAGAACCTTGCTGCCTTTCTGCCTGCTAACACGCCTGCACCTATATCTGTGGCAACTCTATCTGCTATGGTTCCTGCTTCAGCAGTGGAACCCATGTTGCACCTGTCCCTTCTGCCACGCTATGATAAGAACCTGAAAACATGCAGAGACTTCCTGAGCCAATGTTCCATACACATGGAGGTGATGTCCCACCAATTTCCTACTGAGCAAGCCAAAGTGGCCTTTATCAACAGTCTCCTATCTGGCGAAGCCTTGGCCTGGACATCTCCCCTCTTTGGCCGGGTGGGGAGTCCGTGATAGCGAACCTTCAAGTATTCTTGCAGGTGTTCCGCAATGTCTTCGAAGAACCAGGGCGTGCATCTTCTCCTGCAACAATTTAGCCTACATCAGGGAGACTCCATGGTTGGCCAGTATGTGGTACAAACACATGCTTTCCTCAGAGCTTGAATAAAATAATGAGGCTACCTTCTGGCAAGGTCTCGTTGGGAGAATTAAAGATGAGCTGGCCAGTCAAGACTTTTTGCCTTCCTGGGATGAGCTTGTTTGTTTGACAACCAGGATCAACATACCGTTCTCTGAGAGACAGCAAGAGCTTCGTTTGCAATGCGAAACCACTTGGCCACACCAACTTCCACGCTTCGCTGCAGTGTTCCAAAGGCCTTCACTTCCTCCAACAATAGTATCTGGGGATGAACCCATGCAAGTGGATAAAGCCCACCTGACCGTGGAAGAACGCACTCATCATCGCCAGCAGCCCCTCTGCTTCTACTGCGGCAGCTCTGAGCACTATTGGGGACTGCCTGCTGCGTCCGGGAAACATTTGCACCTAGGTTTCATGGGAGAGAAATCCATAGGTGTGAACACTACCTCTCCACATCTGACCATGCTGGTCTTTATCAGCTCCTCGCATAATACCATCTTCGAAGCCAATGCTTCCGTGGACTCTTGCTCTGCTGGGAATTTTATTGATGCATCTCTGGTCACCAAGTATTGTCTCCTAGTGGCCCGCCTCAAGAGACCCATGTTCATCTTCTCCGTTAATGGGAAATGTCAGAAGGACTCCATTCAGTTTCGAACATAAACCTTGACCCTCCAAGCTTTACATAACGAAAAGTTGGTGTTCCACATCTGGCCCCGTTCATCCTCTGAACTGGGTCTTCCATTGTTTCAGCTCCAAGCTCCAATACTTAACTTGAAAACGGGTGAAGTTAAATGCTGGGGTCCTTACTGCCACTCTCGTTGTCTTACAGAACCTTGTTCTGTATGTCACCCTTCTTCACTTTTGCCTACCATTCTTTTGCCTGTCTCTCTTCTCCATACTGTAACGGTCCCTGGATCCACTGGAAGTGGATCCACTGGACCACCGCAAGCGATGGTTTAAGCCACGCCAGGGAGCGGAGTCTAAGTAGGTCCCGGTTTTCACCAGAGCACGCCGCAAAGCGGGAGGGACTTGCTGTGGCGGGAGTCTACCAGGTAGCTACCCCTGACGTGACTTGCTTGCGGTGGCAGCCGAGGTATAGCGTGGTACAGAATCGTCAGGCAGGCTCATAGTCGGGGAGAGGCAGAGGTCAGGACAGGCGGCAATGGTTCGTGGTCGTGGACAGGCAGAAGGTCAGGGCAGGCAGCAGAGGTTCGTGGTCAGGAGACGGTAGCTAATGGTACGGTACACGGTAGATCAGAACTAGACAACTGGAACGTTTTCTCAATAGGCAAGGCACTAAAGATCCGGCAGGGAGCGGGCAGAAGAGCCCAGGTAATATAGAGGCAGCGGCAGGAAATTAGCCAATTACTGGTGCACTGACCCTTTAAATTTCACAGAGCCGGCGCGCGCGCGCCCTAGAGCTCGGGGACACGCGTGTCGGGCATCAGGAGGCTGCAGGGACATAGGAGCACGGCCGGGTGAGTGCCTGGTAGAGGGGGCACAGGCAGAGCCACGACGGCGCAGGTAGCCCGAGTTGTGGGCCGCGGCGCCGTTCGCAACACATACCTGGATTTCGCTGACATCTTCTGCAAAAAACAAGCTGAGACGATTCCGACACATTGGGCTTACGATTGTCCCATTGATCTCCTGTCTAGCACAACCCCTCCTAGAGGTAGAGTCTATCCATTATCTATGCCTGAGACACAAGCTATGTCGGTGTACATTAAAGAAAATCTACAGAGAGGTAGCCCTGCCGGTGCAGGGTTCTTCTTTGTAGAAAGGGAAGATGGCTGTGTCCGCCCCTGCATCAGTTATCGGAGTCTTAACAAGATAACTGTAAAAAAAACAGTATTTGTTGCAACCGATTTCTTAGCTTTTTGCCCGTATTCGAGGGGCCAAGACCATCACGAAGCTTGATTTGCAGGGGACCTATAATTTTATCTGCATTAGAAAGGGTGATGCCTTTCAGCTTATATAACACCCCAGCAGTGTTCCAGGATTTTGTTAATTAAGTCTTTAGAGACCTGCTATATGTTTGCGTCATTCTGTACTTGGATAATATCTTGGTTTTCTCACCAACTCTATGTCAAGCTTGAAAAGTGTATCTTCAAGCAATCTAGTCTGCCATTTCTTGGGTACATCGTTTCCAATAGAGGTCTCCAAATAAACCCAGCAAAGTTGTCTGCCGTGCTGCAGTGGGTTCGACCTGTGGGACTCCGGGCCATACACTTCTTGGGCTTCGCTAACTGCTATCACCAGTTTATCCCTCACTTTTCCACTGTAGTGCTAACTATAGTCACCCTTACTAAGAAAAATGGCAACTCTAGACTGGCTGCCCAAGGCTAAAGAAGTGTTTACCGTTTGACACCTGCCTTTGCTTCTGCCCTAATCTTGTCTTGTCCAGATGCTGAAAAGCCTTTCTTCCTTGAAGTAGATGCCTCATCTGTTGGGGCCAGAGTGATTCTTGCACAAAAATCTTCCAAAGGAAAAAACATCACCTGCGGTTTATTATTTATTATTTTGCAAATCATTCTCCACACTGAAAAAAATTATACCATTGGGGACTGCAAATTACTGGCTATTGAATTGGCCTTGGAAGAGTGGCGACATCTACTGGAAGGGGTTAGCCCTTCAATTAATATCTACACTGATCACAAGAATCTCTTGTATCTGCAGATTGCTCAGTGCTTGAACCCATGGAAAGCAAGATGGTCTCTTTTTTCTCCCGTTTTAACTTCCTGCTACATTTCAGACCACCGGACAAAAATATAAAGGCTGACACCCTCTCTCATGCACTGAGTACAGTAGAGCAAAGATAAATATGTGCACATATGCCAGCTCACCCACACACTGCCAGCGTCCGGGCCGTCCACGCCTGCATCCCGCCTGTAGACAGCGTCACATACAGTCCATGAGAAAAGAAAGATCGATGCGGCAATTCAGGACTGGAATCCATTTAAAATCTAAAAGATTTATTATGATATAAGTTAAAACATCAAGGATCCAAAAAATGGCATCCCCCCAACTAAACAGCAGCCAATGCTAGGCTTTTCTCATGGACTGAGTACAGTAGGCCTTGATCCTGTTCCTCAGCACATAATTTCTCCTGAATGCCTGATTTCTACGGCTCCCATTGACCTCCCACTGTGGAAGACTTACACTCACCGGCCACTTTATTAGGTACACCTGTCCAACTGCTCGTTAACATTAATTTCCCAATCAGCCAATCACATGGCAGGAACAGTTGCATTTAGGCATGTTAGACATTGGTCAAGACAAACTCCTGCAGTTTCAAAAACGAGCATCAGTATGGGGAAGAAAGGTTTATTTGAGTGGCCTTTGAACGTGCATGGTTGTTGGTGCCAGATGGGCTGGTCTGAGTATTTCAGAAACTGTCTGATCTCCTGGGATTTTTCACGACAACCATCTTCTAGGGTTTACAGGAATGGTCAGAAAAAGAAAAAACATCCATGAGCGGCAGTCCTGTGGTCGGAAAGCATTTGTTGATGCCAGAGGTCAAAGGAGAATGGGCAGACTGGTTCGAGTGATAGAAACGCAACAGTTGACTCAATAGCCACCCGTACAACCAAGGTAGGCAGAAGAGCTCTTCTGTTGCACAGTACGGCGAACTTTGAGGCAGATGGGCTACAGCAGCAAAGACCACACCGGTGCCAGCTCATCTTCACAAGAACAGGAAACTGAGTTCCAATTTGCCAATCCATCGAATTGGACGTAGAAGATTGGAAAACGTTGCCTGGTCTGATGAGTCTCGATTTTTGCTGCGACATTCGGATGGTAGGGTCAGAATTTGGCGTCAACAACATGAAAGCATGGATCCATTTCCTGCCTTGTATCAACGGTTTTAGGCTGGTGGTGGTGGTGTCATGGTGTGGGGAATATTTTTTTGGCATCTTTGGGCCCCCTTGGTACCAATTGAGCATCGTTGCAACACCTTTGGTTGAATCTATGCCCCGAAGAATTGAGGCAGTTCTGAAGGCAAAAGGGGGTCCAACCCGTTACTAGCATGGTGTACCTAATAAAGTGGCCGGTGAGTGTATGTACGTAATGGCTTATGCTTAAAAATCTTGAAATAGGTACATTCTTCTTTGCTGGCCGGCGACCCTGGAATCTGAAAATCTTTTTCTCTTATCTCATTATCATTGGTGTCCTCATCTTATCCAAGACATCGATTCGTCAAATACCATGTTCTTTCTTGTACCACTTGTGCCCACAACAAGACTCCTCACTTTAAACCTGCCATTCTACTTCTAAATTTGCCCATTCAAGACAAACCTTGGACTCACCTCGCCATGGATTTCATTATGGACTTGACATCTTCTTCTAACAATACTGTCATCTGGATGGTGACGGAACACTTCTCAAAATGTCTCAGTTCGTGCCTCTGCCCGGAATGCCCTGTGCTCCTCAACTTGCCCTTTACTTCTTCCATCATGTTGTCCGTTTACATGGACTTCCTCTACATATTGTCTCTGACCAAGGTGTTCAGTTCGTGTCTGGATTCTGGCGTGCTCTCTGTAGCTGTCTTCAAATCCAGCTCGATTTTTCTTCTGTATACCACCACCAGACGAATGGGCAAGTTCAAAGGGGAAATCAGGAATTTGGAAACTACCCGCGCCATTTTGTCTATGCCTCCCATAACAACTGGGCTGATCTTCTTCTTTGGGCAGAATTCTCATATAATTATCTAGATTCTGAATCTGCTGGCTCTTCCCCCTTCTATACTGTTTATGGGCAACATTGTCACCCACCTCTCCCTCTGCCAGCCTCATCCAATGAATATTACCAGTGTCAAACTGGGTCCAAGATTCCTGGGACCATTTGAAATCATCAAACAACTCAATCCAGTGTCTTATAAGCTCCATCTGCCTCCAACCACGTGCATCCCAAACACCTTCAATGTCATTCTACTCAAGCATCTCATTCGTAATCACTTCTCCTGAAATTCTATGTCTCCAACCCCCCTCCATCCCCTGTGGTCCATTCTGATGATATCTATGAGGTGAAAGAGATCCTAGTTGAATAGATTGTGAGGGGGAAGCAATACTTTTGCCCACTCCCTATGTCTTTCTGCCTCCTTCTTCTCTCTCTGCCAGAGTATTGGTATCATTTAGAGATGGGCGAATTTCTCAAAAATTCGATTCGGTCACTTCACCGAATTTTCCGACAAAAATAAATTCGGTCCGAATTACTTCGACGAATCGCGTTAAAAATCAGCTATTTCCAGGCTGCACAGAGCCTGCAGGGTGCTGTATTACGTTGTGCCATGCTTAAATATGCAGAGGGAGCTTGGTTTGGTCTTCATACAATGTTGTGTTTTAGTATGACATGCAGATGACTGCCGCCGCTCTTAGAATCGCTTCACTATAAAATTCCCTGGGCACTTAAGAGGGCAAAACTGACCAAAAAACTCAAGCGGGAATGTAGCCTGATAAAGTCATGCCAGCGAAAGCTGGAAAAAAACATTAGTGACAGAGTGTGGAGGTGACGGCGGCAGCCACAGCAGCATGAGGTCAGGCAGTGGCACAATGACATTCTGGAGGTGGCAAAACAGGAGGAAGCCACAGAATGGCACAATGACTGAGAGCGGAGGTCACGGCGGCAGCAGCATGAGGTCAGGCAGTGGCACAATGACATTCTGGAGGTGTGGAAATCCTGGCCGATCCATGCCTGATTCATCTTGACAAAGGTCAGTCGTTCCACATTTCCCGTGGACAAGCGGATTCTCCTTGGGGTAACAATGGCCTCCGCCGCACTGAACACCCGCTCTGATGCCACACTATGGCCGGGCAGGACACTTCTCCACTGCAAACTCGCAAGTTGCGGCCACACATCCAGTTTGGCTGCCAGTAGTCCACGGATCTTCTAACTGAGGTGGCAGAGTGCTTTTCCAAGTAGGCCACAACCTGTTGGTTCAGGGACTGCCCCAGGTCCGGCTGCTGCTGGCGGCTGCCCTCCACACTAGGCGGGGGAAGGAAGCTGCTCATCAGTGACTCCCGACTTAGGTTACTACTGATGGAGCTGGTACTGCTCCTACCCCCCCCGCCTTCCCCCAGCAGCCGCGGCAGTAGTACGTGAGCGCTGAGGAACCCCCCGGTCAGACCTGACAGAGGAGGGACGATGCCGCACATAGGCAGCGCCCAAATGATTACGGAGGATTTCCCTATAGTATTTGAGTTTGTCTTCCCTTTTCAAAAGCTGGGGAAAAAGGCTCCCCTTTTGGCCGGTAGCGAGGGTCCAATAGGGTGGGGAGCCAGAAGTCATCCCTCTGCTGGATTTCTGACTATTCGGCTGTCACTAGCCAGGCAAATAAGCATGCTGCGGGCGATCTGCACAAGTGACTCCCAGGGGCTCCCTGCCTCCATTTCCACTGTATGCTGCCACGGTGCTTGGGGGTCATCTGCCTCATCTTCCTCTCATCCATTCACCTCCTCCAGCTGCTCTTGCTCCTCCCTCTCTTGTCTCCTGGGTAGAAAATCCATAATTTCACCAGACAATGCTTCTGCTCCAATTGTCCTCCTCCTCCTCCTCCATTTCAAGTCCCCACCGGACTCATGGGCCACGAGATGTAGTCGCCACGTCTCCAGTCCCCTTACCCGACAGATTTTTCAGCATCTGTTCCAGGACATGAAGCAGTGGGAATGATGTTATTATCCCGTAGTACTGGGACTGACAAATAACGTCGCCTCCTCGAATGTCCCAACAAACGGCAGGTGTCACGCATGACTGCCACTGGCTGACATCAAAGTTACACAGGGGAGTACTTCTGTCTGCCTGGATCATCAAAAAAACGTTAATGGCCTTTCTCTGTTCATACAGTCCCGGGCCAACATGTGCAGGCTGGAATTCCAGCGGGTGAAAAAATGCTATCAGAGTGTGTTTTGGGGGGGGGCCGTTCTGCCGCTGCAATCGAGGGGGGTGTTTCCCGGCTTTGTACGAATGGAAAGTGCATGCACAGTTTCCCTGGCCATTTTCAGAATGTTCTGAAGATCGGTGGAAGACTTCAAACCTTTTCACAACCAGATTGAACAGTGCGCCATGCAGGGCGCCTTGGCCCATCCCTCCTCCCGGGAAGCAGCGCGGACACCATGTTCCTCCCATTGTCCGTCACCATGGTTCCGATTTGCAGTTGGCGCGAGAAAGCCACATATCGATATCTTGCTGCATAACGCGGAGCAGTTCTCTCCCCTATGTGACTTCGTTCGCCCAGGCAAGCCAGGTGTAGAACGCGTGACACCGCTGTGCCCTACACATGTGGTATGATGGAGCAGTACTTGTGGAGGCTGAGAAGGTGGTGATGGTGGAGGAGGAGGCCGACATTGGCGCAGGTGCAGCAGTTTGACAACGTGGAGGAGAAAGCGGCGTCTCCTGTCCAAGTTGTTGGTGTGCCTGGGCAGGAAGCACATTCACCCAGTGGGCCGTAAAGGACATGTACTGGCCCTGACCGTAGTTACAGCTCCAGACGTCCGCGCTGCCGTGCACCTTGGAACAAACCGATAAGCTCAAGGACTGACCCACCTTCTGTTCTACATATTTATGAAGTGCTAGTACTGCCTTTTTGGAAAAGAAATTACGGCTTGGAACTCTCCATCTCGGCTCGGCACAAGCCATTAGTTCTCTGAATGGTGCAGAGTCCACCATTTGGAAAGGGAGGGACTGCAATACCAACAACTTGGACAGGAGCACGGTCAGCTGCTGCACCTTAGGATGGTTGGATGCATACTGTTGTCTCTTTGCAATCGCCTCGCTGAACGACTGCTGGCGCCATGAGTAGCGAGGAGCAGGAGCATCTGGACCGGGAGATGATGTCAAAGAGAAACAGCTCCCTTCTGCAGAGGTGGTGGAGCCTTGACTGGCTGCAATGGCATGCGTGCTACTGGGCGCTGCTGCTGCTGCTGTTGCTGCGGCGGCAGGATGGACCACCACATCTGAGCCACGTTTCTCCCAGGCCACCGGATGGTGACGCTGCATGTGTTGACGCAGGGCCGTGGTGCCAACGTTAGCTCCCTGGCCACGCTTCACTTTCTGCCCACAGATTCTACATATACCCATATTCGGCTCCTCCGGTGTCTTAGCAAAGAACTGCCACACCGCCGAGTATCGGATTTTACCGCCAACGCTCCGCACTGAGTGACTACTGCCGCCGCTGCCTCGCTGAGCCCCTGTGCCGCTACTTTCTTGGACCTGCGAAGCGGGTTTTTTACCCCGTGGCCGCTTGGCTCCCGACCTCAGACTGCTGCTATCCTGCTGACTCACGGCCACACGACCCACTTGCTGGCTGCACTGCTGCCTGACGCGCAAGCTGACGCCCTCTTCTACTGACGATGATGAAGCCCTTGCCTCACCCGGCTCCCAAGTGCGGTCGGCTACATCATCATCTATTTGTGTTTCATCGTCACTGCTGTCCTCATCACCGTCTTGTATGCCGAGGCTGACCTCTCCCAACATGACCTCCCAGGCCACACTCAACATCTATACTGTGCCGCCTACGGCAAGAAGCAGGGGATATTGGCCCTTTAGCTGCTGACTGCCCTGCTCAAATTGTTCATCCTCGCTATATAGTGGCTCTGAGCCCAGACCAAATAGTAGATCTCTGGCTGAGGGAACCGGATGGGACAGAGGTGGGCTGAGGACAGGTGAGGGCAGCTGAACCGCTCCCGGGCCTTGCCAACTATGGGTTGTGTCTGTGATTCCCTCCGACTCTTGGCTGGAGTTGTCAGATGTCATCTGGGAGGAAGAGGATGACCTAGTCAACCAATCAAGAACCCTTGGGTTGCTGAACAACACACGGCCGCTAGATGACAGCGGCAGTTGTGGCCTCACCGAGTGACCCCTGCTGCGACGTCCCCTTGCTGTGCTGCGACCTGGGCCTGTTCCAGGAATGTTTGTGCCACTGCCACTCACAGGTGCAGAGCCTGCCACCTCTCTGACATACTGTTTGTTCTAAAATGTACAGACACTGTTTGATGATGATATCTGTATATGATAAATATACACCCTGTTTTTGACTCCAAATGAACCCAGTAACAAGCTTGGGTAACCCTTGGATATAAATTGCGCTCCACAAATGGCCAGGAAAAAATTTACTTGTATGTGTCGTTTAAAAACACTGTGTGTTTTACTAAATGTAAAAGCACAAACAGGCTTAATTAACCTTCGGATATGAATTAGGCTACAGGAAAAAATGTATATATTTTGGTGTTGAAAAAAGACGGTTTATTTTGTCAGCACACCAGCAAAACAACGCTTAATTAACCCCCTGGATGTAAATTGCGCCAAAGAATTGAGCCGCACAAGCTAATAGCTTTGTAGCGTGTTGCAATTGCATGTTTTCTACGCACACAACAAGAGATACAGTTTTAATTAACCTTTGCTTGTGAATTAGGCTACAGGAAAAATTTTATATATTTTTGGCATTGAAAAAGACGGTTTATTTTTGTCAGAAACACCAGCAAAAAATGCTTAATTAAGCCCTGGATGTAAATTGCGCCAAAGAATTGAGCCGCACAAACTAGTAGCTTTGTAGCGTGTTACAATTGCGTGTTTTCTACACCACACAACAAGAGATACAGTTGAAATTAACATTTTCATGTGAATTAGGCTACAGGAAAAATTTATATATTTTGGGGCGTTGAAAAAGACATTTTCTTGGGGCCCAGCACACCAGCAAAACAACGCTTAATTAACCCCCGGATGTAAATTGCGCAATAAAAATTGAGCAGCCAAAAATAAAAGGGGTATTTGTATTGTAAAAACGCTGTTTCTTTAAATGAATACAACGGGAACTGGCTTAGATCCCACTTGGATATTGAATGTATATGCCAGCTGCAGTGGACGCACACTGGATTTCAGATCCAATACCCCCAAAAATTAGAAATAGAACATTAAGAGAACAGTCTGTTGAGACAAGCTGAGACACCCCACAGAAATCAATTATATAAAAATCAATTCTTCAGTAAGAGCTATCAGCCGCGGCAGCACCTTTCCTGATCAGTACAGTGAGAGCGGTATGAGCTCCCAGCGTCGCGCCCGGACTTATATAGTGCGGTGGGCGTCACAGAATCCGCCTCTCTGATTGGCTTCACCTCTGCACATGTCATGCAGGCAATGCCCTTCTTCCTCCCAGAGTGCTTTGCCCCATGTAGCGCCATGTGCTCGCAGCCATTTTATCAATCAAGAGCACACTTCGTTCACCCGAAGTACCCCAAAGTTCGACTTTGTTCCGAACCGAAGTTTTCCTGAAATTCTAAACGAATTCCACTTCGTTAGAATCAATTCGCCCATCTTTAGTATCATTATTGTGTGTTCCAGAGAGAGTTGTGTTATGTTCATCTGCTATTGTTCCCTGATCACGTTGCCTGCCGCCTGCCCTGACCAGGCGCTAATTAGACTCCGCTCCCTGACGTGGCTTATACCACTGCTTGCGGTGGTCCTGAGAAGACACCATTCTGCCATGACAAAGTGTATTAAAAAAATTATTTGTTGGTGTATAAAAAAAATTAATAGACAAGAGGCAAATATGTATGGGGCTGCGCCAGTATTCTGGTGTTCTTTCAGTCTAAAAACTTGTGCATCTCTGTTTTCTAGGTGTATGAGCAAACACACTCCAAAATTAGGTGCATTTTGCGGCCCCCTGCGGCACTTTGTAATTCACCTAAGATGTGGGGGCGTTCTGGAGGCATGTCGCACCACAACCATATTATTCTACACATTTATGACTGGAAGACGGCAAAACTAGGTGCATTACTGCTGGAAGAGGCAGACCAAGTTAAATGAGGTCTACCTGAGCCTGAGTTGTTGTAGTGGAAGTAGAATGCACCAAATCTATGACCAGCAGTAAAACAGGTCCATACATTTTGGCACATTCTACAATGCTTTAAATCTATTTAGAACTGGCTTCTTTGCGCATAGATCATACATGTCGCCTAAGATCCATACTCTTCCCTGGTCTTCTCATAACAGTATTGAAACCAAAGGGAGAGGCATGGACTGCACATCTTCACACAATACGTTGCTCTAAAGCTTCTCAGCAAAACTTTACAAAAATGAACAGGAGGTTCTTAGAATACTTTTTGTTCAAACAGTATAAGCCCATTTGCCACTGCATGTTGAACTCTTTAAGTGGGTCCCTACACTAATGGGGGCAGCACTGCTTGGCGGCAACCACCACAGCAAAAGCGACACAGATGAGGGGCACAGCCAATGGCCCAACAGCCCCACTTCTGTCAGACATAGCCCCCTGGCTCTGGGCTGCACCACAACACCAGCACAGCATCACAGCAGCAATGGCCGCCATAGAACACCGCCACCAAAAAAAAGGAAAGGTTGACACAGCTTACTTCTCCTGGGCTCCCTGCAAGCAGACTGAAAGAAAAAGGGCATTAACCCTTATACAGACTACTGCTAATTAAAAACACCTGGGCCAAATGGGGAGGAGTGCTGATCCATGTGTGAAAAAAGATAGACCTATGTATACAAACATGGAAGGGAGAGGCATGGACTGCACATCCTCACATTATACGTTGATCTAATGCTTCTCAGTAAAATTTTACAAAAATGAACAGGAGGTTCTTAGTATACTTTTTGATCAAACAATATAAGCCCACTTTCCACTTCACGGCACATCTGTGTGGCTTTTGCTGCAGTGGTGGCCGCCATGCAGTGCTGCCCCATTACTGTAGGGACCCACTTTAAAGAGGTCGCTGTGAAGTGGTGGCTTTGCCACGCTTTGCACAAAAACCACAGTTGGCCCGTACAATTGTATGTACAACATGTTCCTAAAGTTGCCGGCGCCAGGAACCGATCTTAAAAAAAGCGACTACAGATCATTTTTTTCTCTTAAAGTCTATGGGCATGCAAAACAATCAGATTTTCAGCTGTTTTAGAATCCTAAAACCGCCAAAAAAACGATAGTTTGTGTGTGCCATGTAGACATAGCCTAAGGATCAGCTGTACAGTGATGATGTTTAGAGACTTTGGGCGACATGTATGTACTGGGCTGAGCCAGAAGTCTGGCGTCTTTTCAGCCCGAAAACTGGTGCATCCATGTTCGCTATATTTTTAACCATGCGCACTCCAATATTAGGCATTTTATAAAGCGCCCGCGGCACTTTGTAATGCATCTGAGATCGGAGGTATGCTGGAGGCGTGTCGCACTACAAATGTATGATTCTACACATTTATGGCTTTTTATTGGCAAATCCAGGTGCATTACTGCTGGAACAGGTAGAACACTTTAAAAGTGTTTTACCTGAGCCAGAAGTGTCACTTTGTAGTTAGAAAGCGCTAAATCGATGACCCGCAGTAGAACAGGTTCATAGATTCAGGCGCATCCTACATTACTAATACACGTAAAAAAATGGCTTCTGGGTGCCAAAATCATACATGTCACCCTTTGAGTTTAAGACGATGTTGAGAGTGAAAGACAAAATTAAACTTGTCCCTAAAAAGATCAAACTTGAGGTAGATTTCAGGGCAAACAGTTGCACTTGTGATGTATCAATGAATGTTGGTTCTCTGTAGGGTGTCTTTAGCTTTAATGGTGTCTTTACTTTTTGGGTGGCCAAATCTCATGAGGGTTGCTGGATCATAATCAAACTAACATCATTATTATAGAGATGAAAGTTTTTAGATTTGTGCAGATGTTTGCAGCTCTGTTTGTTTTCCACATATATTGGCTCATTCTCACTATTCACATTTTTCATTTATTTTCTATTCCTGTTAAATGTGAATTTTTTGTTACAATCCTGCTTATCTGTAAACAGTTTAATATATTTTTTACCTATTAATCTCTCTATCTAGCCTTAACAATTAGTGGTAAATCTAAAATAACAAGGTATTGAAATCGATGTAATTTCTTTAACACAACATTTATATAACAAACCATGCTGTCATGAAGAGTAAATCCTTTTTGATTTGTCTTTCAACCATTCCCCTAGACCATATGATTGTTAAATATTCCTATATAGAGTACTCATCCTCAGGAAATGCAGACATGAAAGGCATTCTCAAATCTTTTGGAATTTGATTGTCATGTAGATAAATTTTTAAACATATAGCAATATATAAATAGTGCTCTATCTTAGTTTTCATTACATTCTTCAAACTGAGCAACAAGTCTTATTTTTAGTCTAATCATGAATAAAAGTAATGAAAGGATTCAAATTTTGTTTGGGGATAACCTTTTCCATATACTGATTGAGAATCTCTTATTTTGTCTGAAGGCTCTTTCCAAAGTATTCTATTGCCTGTGAGCTTCATGACAACACCTGCAAGGCTATAATACAGACACAAACTGGGGGTTTCAGCAAGGGCGAGTGCAGAGGGAAATAATAGAAAGAATAGCCAGTGGTATCTCAGGTTCCATAGTAGGGCTAAGAGGCTGATAATATGTGCACCACACACAATGATGGACAGTACCTTGGTCAATTTGTGCATAATAGGCAAAACTCTAAACAAAATGTGTAGCAGAATAGAGAATCCAGGCATCAGCTGACAGATACTGTAATTTCCTAGCATGGTACTCCAAACTGCATCATGCATGGAGAGAGCAGAATATTTTTAATATTTATTTATTAACATTTAACTTTGGCCATTAATATACATGGAACTTTTGGAGAGAAATGAAGATGTCTTTCCTAGTCACCCAACTACATCAAGCAATAAAGAAAAAGTACATCACCAGCTATATGAAATAAAAAGACTTACTGCTAGAAATTAAAGTGGAGGTAAAATTTCAAAATGTCACTTTTTTTGTAGATTTTAAATATTCATCCATTTTTCACCGGAACACGGTAGATGTGACCAGGGAAATGCAACTCAACATCGATTCCCCTAATTCTACCATTTTTACAGATATCCCGTATGTGGCCCTAGTTTGCTAGTTTACTCAACCACAAGCCCCAGAGTAGGAGGAGCACCTACCGGACTTTAGGGTCCCATTTTCATTATGATTTTCTTTAGGCTCCATTACAGGTTTGCGGGCACACTAAAATGCTAAAACTCAACAAACATACCATATTAGAAACTACACCCCATTAAAAATATATACAGGGGTGTAGTGACTATGTCGACTCCACAGGTCTTTCACAAATTTTTAGACTGTGGAAATCAAAAATGTACATTTTTTCCAGCAATCTGCATTTTTAGCTGAAAATTTTTAATTTTTACAAGGAATCCTAGAAAAAAGCTCCCCAAAATTTGTCTCAAGTTCGGCAATACCCTATATTTGGGTTCAAACTGCTGTTTGGTGGCATGGAAGGATGTACAAGGCCGGAAGCGCTATTTAGCTTTTGGAACACAGATTTTGGTGGGTGCAATGTTCCATTTGCAATGTCCCCAAAGTATCAAAACAGGTGAAACCTCCCAGAAATCACCCCATTTTGAATTAAACACCCCTCATGGAACTCATCTATGGATGTATTGTCCATTTTGGGTCCATAGGAGTTCCACGTTTTTTTTTTTTTGCATTGGGCCATGAAAATGGAGGGGGATCACAGTTCCGCCATTGTTTTTTGGGCATTTTTATAGCGTTTGCCGTGCGGTATAGACGACAGGATAACTTTTTTATGCGGTCAGTACAATTACAATGATATACATTTGATATAGTTTTTTATATTTTATTACTTTCACATAGTAGAATTGCCTTTAAAAAAATTGTGTATGTATGTCATCATAGACTGATAGCCATAACTTTTTTTATTTTTCTGTATATGAAGCTAAGTGCTTGTTTTTTGAGGGAGGAGTTTACATTTTTATTAGTACCATTATGGGTTTTATATGACACTTTGATCACTTTTTATCAAATTTTGTGTGAGGTGTTTTCAACAAAATACAGCAATCCTGGTAGTGTTTTTTTATTTTATTTTCCACAGCGGTCACCATGTTGTATAAATGACAGGTTGATATGATTACAGCACTACCCAATCTCTATATTTTTTATGTTTTACTGCTTTTACACAATAAAAACACTTTTATTCAAAAGGGAAAACATTTTTGAATCGCCATAGTCTGAGAGCCATTACCTTTTATTTCTGTGTATGGAGCTGTATAGTGGCTTTTTTTTTGCAGGATGAGTTGACGTTTTTACTGGCATCATTTTTGTGGGACAAGGATTTTTGATCACTTTTAAATCTTTTTTCTGGAAGGGAAAGTGAAGAAAATACTGCAATCCTAGTAGAGTTTTTTTATTTTTATTTTTAACAGCTAAGAGGTTAATTGTCTATTGACAGAGTGAGCTCTGGTTGCGTGCAATGCAGCATGAGGCCAGCTGTAATATAAAGCTGGTTCCATGCTGCGATCATACAGGCCCAGCTTGAGAGCCTGCACAATGTCCAGGACGTACCTGCACATCCATTTGTGGGAAGTCACTTCCCGCGAGGATGTATAGATATGTCCAATGTCCAATGTCGGGAAGGGGTAAAGGCTCTGGAAACTAGTCTGTGGGATGTACCAAAAAAGGACCTAGATTAAGGCTCTGAAAGTGAGCTATTGTCAAAGCCTTTGAATGTCCGTGGGCTCTGAGAAACATTACAAAATTATTTGAGGGAGCAGGATTGCTGCCTAATGGAACTTTGGAGCCACAGACATGTGAATTACACAACAAAAAGATAGAAAATGGATACAGAATAAGAATCTGACAGTGAAGGAATTGAAACAAGTGACAGAACAAGTGGAGTAAGAAAAAGAACTGTGTAATTAGATAAACTATTGATTGTATGGTTGACAAAACAATTAAAGTGAGAGATATTTATAGGTCTTTTACTATATAGATCTAGTAATATTATTTTATTCATGGTAACTGTGACAAACAGATCTCTTGACTGACCATTTGTTGCACCCATGTGGATGGGGTTGACATCTAAATCGGAAGGGGTTGAGGGGATGGGGTTGATACTAAAATATGGAGACAGACAGGTATAAAAGAGTTTATGATTTTAGGGAGGTCAAAGAATGAATGGATTTCTGTGGTTCACACTAGTTGACCTAGCCAATGCATTGCCCTCTTACTTCATACCTGAACTCTAGAATCCTTGGTTTGCACACATGAAGGAAAGCAAAGTTACTAGACACTTCCACATAAAGGTAATATATTTCCCTCAGCTCTTTTCTAAATAATAGTTTAAGTTCTAGATGGGAAAAGACCACAATACACCCACACCTGACTAGTTATTGCCATATGTTACTATTGTGTGACTACGACCAGCAAGCATGCTTAAAATAATAATCAGTTGTATTAGCAAAATTCTGGACAGATGTGAGATACATACCATAGTATTCAGGAAGACGTTTGATGTGTATAGGAGTTTGCAGAAATACAAAGCTATGGTTAATAGAGATGAGAGTTCAGAGTTCAACCCTCATAGAATTAACTGGACCTCACCAATTTTAATGGTAAAAAGGTGAACAGCCATATAGTAATCATTAGAATGAGGGTAGAAGGGGGTTTAGAGTGGTGGCGGTGTGGTGGCAGGGTAGAGTTGGGGAGTTAGAGGGAGGATGGGTGTAGAGGTTGGGGCTTTTAAGGGTTTCAGTGATGACAGGTGGGGGAGGGTATTTTATTGGGAGAGATGGGGGTTGCATAACTCCAAATGCCCCACCCCCACAGCAGGCACCTAACTTTTCCTCGTGCTTGATGTGGCGGTTACTACCCAGCTTTTCCAGGTGCTGAATAGAATAACCAGTGACCAGAAAAGCTGGGTGATGTTCCATCCCCCAAAGCAATCTGTTTTTTTTTTTAATCATAGACTTCTGTGGGGGATGTGGTGTCACTCAGCTTTCCCAGATATAGAGCACATGAGAAAGCTGCATGGTGTCCCTCCCCACACAGCAGGTACCCAGTTTTTCTGGGTTTCTGTTGTGGAGGATGTCACCCAGCTTCCCCACAGCCTGAATAGCCTATTCAGCATCTGTAAAAGCTGGGTTACATCCCATCCCTACAGCAGGCTATGGTAGGAAAGTAGGTTGATTTGAGGGATGGGGACTTCAGCCTACTATATGTTTTTGTTTCTCTTTTTTATAGGGTTTTCCCTTTTGGACTATGGTAGATTCATTGGGCTATGTCGCACCAGCATTTTTCATAACTGGCCAAGATAAAACCAGCAGCTGCAGCCTGATACTAGCAGGATGGGATATAGGACAATCCTACCCTAAAAATAGCAGCCCACAGCTGCTCCAGAACCAGACCCAGGTAGCTAGGTAGACTGTAGCTAGGCCCTGGGTAGTTAGGTAGGCTGTAGGTGAGCCCCACTTGGATAGGTAGGTAGGCTGTAGGTGGGCCCCACATGGGTAACTAGGTAGGTAGGCCAGACATGGTGGGTAGTCTGTAGGTGATCCCCAGGTAGCTAGGTAAGCAGGCTGTAGGTGAGTCCCACATAGCTAGAGGTAGGCTACAAGTGGGTCCAAGGTAGCTAGGTAGGAAGGATATAGGTGGGCCCCAGGTAGGTAAGCAGGCTATAGGTAGGCCCCAGGCTCTAAGTGGGCCTCACATAGGTAGGTAGGCTATATGTGGGCCCAACATAGGTAGGTATTCTATAAGTGGGCCCCATGTAAGTAGGTAAACTATAGGTGGGCCCCACGTATCTAGGTAGTCTATACTTGGCTACTTTTGATTAATCCAATAATCAGACATTTACTGTATACCCAATCCACATGTCAATAATGTTATAGGAAAAATTGGATGCACACAAACATCAACTGACACATACCGTAGTTTCCTAATATGGTACTCTAAACTAGAGAGTAGTTTAATAACATTTAACTGATAAATATATCTGGAAACTTTTGGAGAGACATAAAGGCATCTTTTCTAGTGACCTAATCCAGCAATAATCCATTTTCAAGAAACCAGGGATTATGTTCAGAAAATAGAATACCATAAAGAAGATTATCTCACCAAGCCATTTAGGAGTAAGCCCAGCCAAAATAGACAGATTTAACTTCTTCATTTGGTTGGTGTGTTTCACTGTGGAAAAATATGTCTGTCTGTGCTGTAAAACTATCTCCCACAATGCAAAATCGATAATGGCTAATGTAACATCAGAGATAAATCAGATCAAATAATTTTTAACTTCAAGCTTTTAACAAGGAATATAAATGATTGCCAGCAACTTGAAACTGTAATATGTAGTAAGCACCATCATAACCCTACTTTCCAGATTGAATGGTGATATATTCAACGTAGAAACAGACTTCTTAAAACATAGGGTGACATGTAAGAATGAGGCTGCACAAGTTATCTGATGTAAAAAAAGCTTTAGTAGACCTGTTCTATAGCTGTATGAACAGTCACATCCCAAACTTTGGCGCGATAAGTGGCTGCACAACACTTTTTATTGCGCCAAAGATTTTGGGTGTTCTGGGAGAAGAATTAGACAGATTTATGATTCTTTGATGCCAAACCCAGGCCATAACTTTTTTAAAAATCCAGACCGGGGAAAAATGGTCGCCTGACCCAGATTTGTCTTTTGGGGCACTACAATGCCCTTATTATGAACTGAAATAAAGGTTCATCCCTTTGGGCCTTTACATCCCAAAAAGCTATTTAAAACTGGCCTGTCAGCGCCAACTTTCATGCATGTCACCCATAGTGTCCTGTCATTTGCATTTGTACCACGTGGTAAATTTGAACTCATTTTCCCTTAACAGATCCCTAAACATTGTATAATCCAGGTTTACTTTAAGAAAAATTTTTGGGCTTTTAAAATTCGAATTGTTAGTTCCTAATAGGTTTAACAAAATAATAGCACTATATAATAGACTTCAATGTGGAAAATATAATAAACATGTTTAACACCTAGTTATTTTTTGTTCTGTTTTTTTTTTTTTAGTTTCTATGAAAAGATCAAGGTCATCTTCGAAATATTGGATCACAGTGATTTTATCACTAGAATTAAACTTCACCACTCCTGGTGAGTTAGCCGATTTGAAGAGCAATTGTTCACCTGGGAAGTCTTTTAGTCTTTTGTTCTGCTTTGGATTCTGTAGCTGACATGCTCTAGGCAATCCATTATGTCGCTATTTATTGTAGGAATGCTATTTTTTGTTGAAGTGAACTAGCTAACGGAGACAGGTTCCCTAAATAGCAGTTTCTCACCTTTGAATGAATTCTAGTTTTAGCCTTAGATTATTTGTTTGAATGCCGATTATTCTTGATTAGTGTTGAGCGATTTTTATCGACAAAGTTGAAATCGGCAAGGTTTTTATGGGATCGAAAATTTTCCCCCGATCATGCAAAAATTAAAGGTTAAAATCTGTGCATCATCTATTAAAATCGCCCTTTTTTCGGCGCTTCCTGAAAATTTTTGGGGGCCACAAAACAGATTTCAGAATAAGAGGGTGAGATGTGTGGGGGCAGTCATACTGGGATGTTATGGTTGCGATTGGCTGGAAAAATCACATGACCTCGTTTTACATAGAACACGTTTTTGTTTCAGCTCATTCTCTCAGCGTCTCATAGGGATAGGGCCTTCGCTCTGCCGGGCCAAAAAGCTCAGCAAATTTGTCTATTTCGCACAGAAAACCCCTACTATTAGCTGTATCCTTTCCCAATTTGTTAATAGGATTTTAAGATTTTAGTGGTTTCTAAGATTTAAAAGCACACTACCCCGTAAATCCACGGCGGTGGGAGCGGGGGGGGGGGGGGGCCCGGGGCCAACACAGACAACTCACTATAAAGACACTGGGTAAAATTCACCAAGACTTTGTGTAACATTGTAGTGGAATATCTTTATTATTAACTTTGCTATTGAAATATTTCCCGGATATTGGGCACCTGAATTATATTTAAAACACATCATTTCTATAACGCAGGGTTCTTTTTACTCAAAAATCCACTTTTTTTTTATCATAACTTTCAGATGGGTTCTTTTCAATTTTACCCATTACACCTGGATGTTGAATAACCCCCTTTCAGTTAAAATTACAATCCCGCAACTTGTAGCAGCACGGGTTTTTGTTGCCAAAAAACCTGTATCGTACAAAACATCACAGTTTCATGTTTTTTGCTTTTGGCACCCAGCATGTTTATTGAGCAGCAATTTCCCCTAAATCTTTAAAAAAAACAATTCTTATTTACCACAGGGAAATTGAAAAGGGGCAAAAAATACCTTTATTATACCCAAAAAAAAAACATTACGTTTTTTTGATTTTGCACCCAGCATTTTTCATTTACGTAGCATCCGTAAACTTAAAACAGCAAAACATATCACCACAGGGGAATTGAAAGGGGGCAAAAAAACCGTTTTTTTTTTATTTAAAAAATAACAGTTACGTGTTTTTTGACTTTTTCACACCCCGCAAATTTTTCATTGACGCAGCATCTATAAATCTTAAAACACAATTCATTTTCAACACAGGTGAATTGAAAGGGGGAAAAAAAACCCTTTTTTTAAAACCCAAAAAATAACATTACGTGTTTTTTTTTTCTTTTTTCGCACCCGCATGTTCATTGAGCAGCATCTACAAATCTTAAAAAACAATTCTAATTTCCCACGTGAATTGAAAGGGGCAAAAAATACGTTTATTTTACCAAAACATAACAATACGTGTTTTTTGGATTTTTTCCCAGTCCAATTTGTTTTAGACACCTTGAGTTAAAATTTTAATCCAGCAATTTTTTTGATTAGAGGGATTTTAAAAACGTGATTTTGCCGTCTTTTTTAAAAAGAACTTTCCAAAATATTCCCAAACCCTTTTCAAATTTTTATATTTCTCACATGGAGCGAAATGCAGGTGGGAACGAGCAAAGATGGGGGTAGCACATGGAGGTAGAGGGACGAGAGAAGGTGCTCCTTCCAGTGCTGTGACAACACGACATGCCAGCGATCGCAGTTGCAGAAAAAAGACCGTCCGGCCCTGTCTCGCTGGGTCAGGGCCCAGTTAATCTAATAACGAACATCGTCCCATTCTGTCCTTCAGTGTTAATGCAACCTGCATCTAGCAGTTCCTATACCACCACGTCCTCACAGTCACGCCACAAAATTGTCCGAACAACAGCAATCATCAGCATCCGTCCAACATGTAGCAGCCCAAATGTCAACTCGTGGTACCCCACCACTGTGGAAAGATCCATGTCGAAGACTCTTTGATGACAAAATGCGGTGGGGGTCAGAAGCATGTTAAAAGATCAAGAGATGAGTTTAGTCTGCTCTGACGCCCACTTACTGAGCCATCAGAGGAGGTGAAGAAGCCGGTCAATCGGCAAAAATCCCCGTGCGGTCGGCAAACGCCTTGCAGTGCACCTTGCATGTTAGCCTCCAGCTTCGGATGCATAAAGTCCGGACGACCAAGTCACCTGTGTTTTGATGATGATAATGATGACGACATTGCGGATCCATCCTGGTCTTTCCGCAGAATTTTGCTTGCGGAGCACCTTCCCATCATGGACGAGGAGGAAGACGATGGGGTAGTGTCAATACGGGTCCCGCACAAAAGGGAGAGGGCGGTTCGCAAAGTACCACTGAATGATTCGCCAGCCACGTCAGCGCAAACCCGCTCCTCGCTATACGCCGTCAAAAAGGTCCAGGGACCTCTCAAGCCTTGGCCTTACTTTGACCAGCCTCTGATTCACCCAGCGATGTCATATACCGCCTTTTGCCTGTAAACGCATAAGTAGAGGCAAGAACCTTAAGTGGTTAACACCACCAACAGGTCCTAGTCACATAGGCATCGATGCAAGTGGGGGGGAGGGGGGGGGGGGGGGGGGTGAGTTGAAATGGAGGAACACTTGGCCAAAAAAGGCCAGAACCGACGCCGGCTACACCAAACCACTAAGCACACCCTCTGTCTCCGCCCTCCGCGTCCTCCGCCACCACCAAAGCGTTTCCTCAGCTGCCCATTCTCTCAGAGTCATGATCAGGGATCACCTCCCTTCAGCCCTCCACGTCGCCCGAGTACCCACCACACCACCATCGACCCATCCTACCCCTTCTCCTTCCCCCAGTTTTGACGTCCTGCTTGCCGTACATCGCCAGTCTAGCACGCAGCTTCTGTCTTCCAGTTTTGGGAGGCAGAAGAAAACCTTTTATCCCAAACCATCCGCAACGCCATAACGTGCCTGAATGACGGCATTTTGCCAGGCTTTTGGCCTGGAAAGTTGCCAATCCGTCTGGTGGACACAGATTGATCCGCCACGTCATGGCCCTCGTCCTGCCCACCCCCAAACAAAATGGCCGTGAGCAGGCATTTCTTTGGTCCAGAACAGCCTCCTGCCCTGGCCTTCCACGAGTCAACTAAAATTTCAAGCGTGTTGTCTGCATCTTTGTCTACGGAAAAGTCCATCCTCACCACCGACACATGGACTAGTAAGCACGGCCAAGCCGCATATCTCTGTGACAGCTCACAGCGTGACTGGTGGATGTCTCTGGGGTGACGGTTGGCTTCTCAGGCTCGTCGCACGCTCTTCAAAACCGCAGGAATGGTGCAGGGTTTTCCCCGCAGGGTCCTCTGGTGGCATCACGTGCCCAGAGACACCAGGCCGAATTGAAATTAAACTGCTTGGAGACGTCCACACACGGTCAGGAGCTGTGGACGGCTCTCCGCAACGAGACCGAGTCGCTGCTGGGTGACAAAACCTTGTGCCAGGCAAGGGGTGTGAGCTAACGGGAGAAATCTGCTGCCGCCCTTAAAGAGTCGGAAGCTGGAGCACATCCCTTGCCTGAGCACAAGTCATGAACTTTCCGTCCAGAAATTACTAAAGAGGCTACCCTGGACTGGACTGCCTGCTGAAAGAAGCTTCGAGTTCTGAGTTTCGCAAACTTCCGCCGTTCGCACCCTGCTTCGACCCGCCTGGCTGCATTGCAGCTCAGCTCGGCCTCCCCCGTCAACCGTCTCATGTTGACGTTGGCAACACGCTGGAATTCACCCCTCCACCTGCTTCAGCGATTGTGGCAGCAGCGCAATGCCATTACGCAGTACGAAGTGACAATGGCCTGACAATCAGAGTTGCGGACCTTGGGCTGTTGAACCACCGAGATGGATGCAGTGAAAGAGCTCTGCACCATCCATTGCCATTTTTGAAGAAGCCACAAAATGGTCAGTGCGACAATGCCTTGTCCAGCATGAGCATTGTGGTGATCTTAGTTTCTGGAACATCGTTGGCACTCTGAAACAACAGCTCCCGCCAGCGACGGAGGAGGAGACGGACCACAGAGTGCGACAACGGAGCATTTCTCTCCGTCAAATCCACAAGCCCGACAGTTTCACATTTCGATCGGTCTTCATCAGGCAGTGGTTCGGGGTCCAGGGCTAGTGCAAGTGGCGCATCAGCTCTCAGGGTTGCAATCATCTCAGCAAGTCAGGCTTTGTTGAAGCTGTTGCCGAGGCAGCGGAGGAGGAGAGAGGAGTATTCCTAGACACCGATGTTACCGACTCCTGCCTTGGAAAGTTGGCGCGAATTTGGGCGTAGGAGGAAAGATGAGGAAGATCAGTTTGCTAGTGCCCCTCGACCCTCACAGGCTTGGGAAATCAAGCTTCCATCTCTCCCCTGAGTGCTTGGATGCCTCCATTTCCCTCCAACCTGATCCTCGCATTAAGGCCATCAAAATGAACAACAGTTTACTGGGTGGCCACCCTCCAGGAATCCCCCGGTACAAAAAAAAAACTCAGCACTTTTACCTTCCCCCCACCCAATAAGAGTAAAATGCAGGAAATGGAGACCTTGCTGATTTATCAACTGGAGACATCTGTGGCGTCTGTTTCACGTTCCCAAAATGTCACGGTGTAACAACATCAGAGACGTGACAGCAGTAGAGTGCCAAGTAGTGCGTAGCGGCAGCATCAGGCAAGTGGCAGAAGCCAAATGGGTGACCTCTGGCAATCTTTGTTTACCACCTTCACCAACGCATTGCAATGCAGTGGCACACATCCAACACACAGAGATCAGCCTTCAGATCATGGTGCACGACTATCTGCGTCTCAACACCAATGTTTTTGCATGTGTTCGGACCGAAAAGACTTCTGGGGTATCCAAAATGACGAATGGCCCGAGCTGGCCCGTCACGCCAAAGAGGTGTTGTCCTGCCAGCAGCCAGCGTCATATCTGAACGACCTTCAGCAACAGCTTGGAGGTGTCATTACAGACAAACGCATCCGGCTTTTCCACAGATAATGTGGATCTTTGACTTCATCAAGATGAATCAGGCATGGATCTCTGAATGATGTTGGCCCCAAATGCCGAGGTCACCGATATTTCCGGTCTACTTCACATTCCTTTTCCAAATACAGAAATGGTCCTCTTGAAAACTTTTTTTAAAAATGATCCATTTCTTACTGCAATTTTTTATTCTCTTTTCCTCTTTTATTCTCTTTTGCTGTGAGGAGACTGTAAAAACAAGCAAGGTTTCATGACAACACCTATTCCATTTACTCAACTTTATCTTAAGAGTTATCGCATTGTCAATGGTTTTAGGTCATGTTGCTGTGAGATACAGCTAAAATTATGTCGCTTTGGAACAGAAATGTGGCTTCTAATTGCATTTCTTCCCTCATAATTTTTAATATGCTGAAAGTCTTTTATATTTTTTTGGGGTCATGTAGCTGTGAGATACAGCAATAATCATGTCCTATGGAACAAAATGTGGCCTTCTAAGTGGCTTATCTCCCTCACAATTTTGTAACAGTGGCTGAGAAGTCATATTTATAATTTTTTGGGTCATTAGCTGATTGAGAAACAGCAAGTAATCATGGTTCCTTTGGACAGAAATTTGGTTTCTAAGTGCCATTTCTCCTCACTATTTTTAACAGTGGCTGAGAAGTCATTTTTATAAGTTTTTTTTTGGACATGCTGCTTTGAAATGCTCAGCAAACTACAGGTCCTATTATAAAAAAATGTTGTTTCTAACAGACATTTGTTCTTCACAATTGCCACAAAAGTGCTCAAGGTCATGCTTTGAATTTT
>JAODAL010005183.1:60000-146788 GCA_025379985.1 Phyllomedusa bahiana
AACTTAACTTTTCATATATATTTGATAACATGCAATGTGGTGCTATGAAATAACAAATAATGCCAATAAGAACTGGATACATCTAAAGAAAGAAGGGAATGATCTTAAATCATTCATATTCTTCCATAGATCCACGTCGGAAAAGAAACATGTTGGAACATTTGTGGTTTTTTGAGTAAATGAGTTATCCCTAGAGATGGGCGAGCTGATTCTAACGAAGTGGACTTCGTTTAGAATTTCAGGAAAGTTTTGTTTCTGAACTATGTCGAAGTGTGGGGTGACTCGCCGGAATGAAGCGTGTTTTTAAGTGATAAAATGGCCGCAAGCACATGGCATTACATGGGGCAAAGAACTCTGAGAGGAAGAAAGGAACAACCTCAATGACATGAACAAAGATGAAGCCAATCAGAGACTGGCGGGATTCTGTGACATCACCACACTATATAAGTCCGGACGTGACGCTGGCAGCTCACACTCCTCTCTCTGTGCTGTACTGCAGCTGCTGCTGCAGAGATCTCACACAAAAGAAATTAGTTTTTAACAGTGATTTCTTTTTTGGGGGGTGGGTGTCACAGCTTTTATCAGAGACTGCTTCTCTTCCGTTATAATTTTGATTCAGTTTGTGGGGTATAGTAATTGAAGTCCAGTGTGCGTCCAATTCTGCTGCATATACATTTTAATGCCATCTGGTCAGTTCTGGAGCACATTGAATATCCAAGGGTTGTCTAAGCCTGTTCTTGCTTTTGTATTCAGTAAAAGAAACAGCGTTTTTCCAAGCCACATACCAGTTAATTTTTTGCTGCTGATTTCTTTAGCGCAATTTATATCCAAGGGTAAATTAAGCATGTTTGTGCTATTGTAGTCAGTAAAAGAAACGGTGTTTTTAAACACCAAAGACAAAAAATTTTCTGGTGATTTCTGTAGCATAATTTATATCTGAAGGTAAATTAAGCATGTTTCTGCTTTTGTAGTCAGTAAGATACACGACATTTTAATACGCCACATATCAGTTAATTTTTTGCTGCTCATTTCTTTTGCGCAATTTATATCTCAGGGTTAATTATGCGTGTTTGTGCTTTCTTATTAAGTAAAATACACGGCATATTAACACGTCACATACCAGTTAATTTTTTTCCTGGTGATTTCTGTTGCGCAATTTATATCCAAGTGTTACCCAAAGCCTTTTTAGTGGGTTCATTTGAGTCAAAAAAACGGGGTTTTGTTATTTATCATATACGATTCTTCATTAAACAGGTCTGTAAATTTTTGAACAACAGTTTGTCAGCAGAGAAGTGGCGGGCCTTCACATGCGGGGGCAAGGGGCACAAACTTTCCCTGGAGCAGGCACAGGTTGCGCACCTAAGGGGCGTGCAGCAGGGGTCACTCGTGAGGCCGGAACTGCTTGTCCCCCCGCAGCCATGTGTTGACCAGCAACCCAATGGTTTTTTTGATTGGTTGACTAGGTTCCATTTCCCCTCCCAGAGAATCTGACAACCCCACCAAGAGTGGTGGGAAGTCAGCCCAAACCCCTTAGTTGGCATGGCCGGGAAACAGCTCATGGCTCTCACCTGTCCTCAACCGTCTGGCCCACCCGGGTTTCCCCTCACCAGAGATCAAAGTGGTTGGGCTAGCGCCACTTACACGGGATGAACAATTTGAGAACAGTCAGCAGTATTTGGGCAGGGGGAAAAAAGGGGCCGACATCCCCTCTTCTTGCTTGGCGGCAAAGTAGGATGTGGGAGTGGAATGGGAGGTATTTTGAGGGTCCCCCCTCTGTCCCAAGACCGTTGAGGAGGACAACATAAGATCAAAAAAATAATCGAGATGATGTAGCCGACAGCACTTGGGACCCCGGGGAAGCAGGGTTCTCATCGTGGGAAAAGGAGGGTGTCAGCCTTGGCGTCAGGAGTGGCCAGCCAGCAAGTGGGTAGTGTGGGGAGTCCGGGGGTAGCGCTTTGCGAAGTTGGGAGCCTAACAGACACGGGATAGAAAACCCGCTTCGCAGGTCCAAGAAAGTAGCGGCACAGGGGCTCAGCGAGGCAGCGGCGGTAGTAATCACTCAGTGCGGATCGTTGGAGGTAAAATCAGCTACTCGGCAGTGTGGCAGTTCTTAGCTAAGAGACCGGAGGAGCCGAATATGGGTATATGTAGAATCTGTTGGCAGAAAGTGAAGCGTGGCCAGGAAGCTAACGTTGGCACTACGGCTCTGCGTCAACACATGCAGCGTCACCATCCGGTGGCCTGGGAGAAACGTGGCTCAGATGTGGTGGTCCATCCTGCCGCCGCAGCAACAGCACCAGCGCCCAGTGGTACGCATGCCATTGCAGCCAGTCAAGGCTCCACCACCTCTGCAGAAGGGAGTTTTTTCTCTTTGCCATCATCTCCCGGTCCAGATGCTCCTGCTCCTCGCTACTCATGGCGCCAGCAGTCATTCAATGAGGTGATTGCAAAGAGATAACAGTATGCGTCCAACCATCCTAAGGTGCAGAAGCTGACCATACTCCTGTCCAAGTTGTTGGTATTGTGGTCCCTCCCTTTCCAAATGGTGGACTCTGCACCGTTCAGAGAACTAATGGCCTGTGCTGAGCCGAGGTGGAGAGTTCCAAGCCGTAATTTATTTTCCAAAAAGGCAGTACCAGCACTTCACAAATATGTAGAACAGAAGGTGGGCCAGTCCTTGAGCTTATTGATTTGTTCCAAGGTGCACGGCAGCGCGGACGTGTGGATCTGTAACTACGGTTAGGGCAAATACATGTCCTTTACGGCCCACTGGGTGAATGTGCTTCCTGCCCAGCCACACCAACAACTTAGACAGGAGACGGCGCTTTCTCTACCACGTTGTCAAACTGCTGCTCCTGCGCCAATATCCGCCTCTTACCCCTCCACCAAACCCCCACCCATCTCAGCCTGCAAAGTGTGCTCCATCATACCACATGTGTAGGTCACAGCGGTGTCACGCAGTTCTACACCTGGCTTGCCTCGGCGAACTAAGCCACACAGGGGAAGAACTGCTAGGCGTCATGCAGCAAGAAATCGATGTGTGGCTTTCTCCGTGCCAACGCAAATCAGAACCATGGGTGAAGGACAATGGGGGGAACATGGGTCCGCGCTGCACCAAGGAGGGATGGTCCAAAGCGCCCTGCATGGCACATGTGTTCAATCTGGTTGTGAAAAGTTCCTGTAGTCTTCCACCTATCTTCAGAAGATTCTGAAAATGGCCAGGAAACTGTGCATGCACTTTATCCATTCCTACAAAGCCAGGCACATCCTCCTCGAGTAGCAGCGGCAAAACGGCCTCCCCCAACATAAGCTGATATGTAATGTTTTCACCCGTTGGAATTCCAGCCTGCACGTGTTGGACCGACTGTATGAACAGAGAAAGGCCATTAACGATTTTTTTTGATGATCCAGGCGGTCAGGAGTACTGTCATAACACCTGCCATTTGCTGAGGCCATTTGAGGAGGCCACGTTATTTGTCAGTCGCCAGGACTATCGGAATAAAATAACGTCATTCCACTGCTTTCCATGTCCTGGAACAGATGCTGAAAAATCTGTCTGGGTAGGGGACGGGAGACGTGGCGACTACACCGAAGCCACATATCCGTTGGGACAACGGATAGAGGAAGTAAAATTGGAGCAGAACTTTTGTCGGAAAAGTGGCTTTCTTCCCAGGTGAGAGGAGCAGAGGAGCAGGAGCAGCTGGAGGAAAAAGATGGGAGAGGAAAGAGGCAGATGACCCGCAAGTACCATGGCAGTATAACAGTGGTATGGAGGCGGGGAGTCCCTCAGAGTCACTTGTGCAGATGGCCCGCAGCATGCTGATCTTCCTGGCTAGTGACAGCCGAATAGTCACCATCCGGCAAAAGGGGGACTTCTGGCTCTCCACCCTATTGGACCCTCGCTTTCCGGGCAAAAATGGGAGCCTTTTTCCAGCTGCTGAGAGGGAGGACAAACTGAAAAACCATGAGAAATCCTCCGTAGTCAGTTGGCCGCTTGCTATGCAGCATGGTCCATTCTCTGACAGGTCTGACCCGGGGGGTTCCTCAGCGCTCACGTACCACGCCGCAGCTGCTGCGGAAGGTAGGTGGCTAGGAGGGAGTACCAGCTCCATCAGCACAACCAAGTCTGGAGTCGCTGATGAGCAGCTTCTTCACCGGCCTAGTGAGGAGGGCACTCACCAGCAGCAGGACCTTTGGGGCAGGGCCCTGAACAACAGGTGGTGGCCTACTTGGACAGCACTCTGCCACCCCAGTTAGAAATCCCTGGACTACTGGCAGCCAAACTGGATGTGTAGCCACACTTGCCGAGTTTGCAGTTGAGAAGCTGTCCTGCCTGACAAGTAGTGTGGCATCAAGGGGGTTCAGTGCGGCAGGGGCCATCGTTACCAAGGAGAACCCGCTGTCCACCGAAAAGGGAAACGACTGCCCTTTTGCAAGATTAGTGTTTATCGATTTTTATCGAAAAAAAGGAAATGGGCACGTTTTTTATTTTATCAAAATTTTTTTAGATCAGCGATAATTTAGGTTAAAATCTTGCATCATCTATTAAGACGCGCCTTTTTTTCGGCGCTTCCTGCTTTTTTGGCAGCCAGCAAACATTTACAGAATAGAGCAGGGTGAGAAATGGGGCGACTTCATACTGGGATGGAGGTTGCGATTGTTGGAAAAATCACATGATCTCGTTTACATAAACAGCCCTTCCTGTTCAGCCTCAGTGCTCTCAGCGTCTCATACATAGGGCTGCGCTCTGCCTGTTCCCAACCCTCAGCGAAATTATTTTATTTCTTCACAGAAAAGCCTACTGTTGCTGGATCCCTTTCAACTTAGTTTTTGATTAAGATTTGGAAGATTTATGTAGTTGGTAGAGAATTTTTAAAGGACAACTACCCTGTAAAGTCCGGAGGGAGCTGGGGGGGGGGGGCCCGCGGGGGAAAAACAGACAAGCTCTATAAAAAATACTGGATAAAGTTTTCACCAAGACTTAGGGGTAAACTTTGCACGGGCAAAAAAGTTTTAAATTTTTTAACTTTTTTCTATTGAAATTTTTTTCCGGGATTTTGGGCAGCCGGGAACTTATATTAGGATAACATCTTTCCTATTTAACTCCCAGGTCTCTTGTTGGGTGCAAAAACTCCACTTTAATTACCCAGTAACATTTCAATAGGTTTCTTTTTAAAAATTTTGCCCTTTCCCCACCTTTGTTGATAAAACCACCTTCCCATTTAAAAATTTAAATCCAGAAAATTTTGTATTCCCCACAAGGAATTGATAGGTGCCAAAAAAACCTTGTTTTAAAATCCAAAAAATTTTAAGATATTTTTTTTTAAATTTGGGGCACTACAGCTTTTTTCCCTTGAGGCCCCTTTGCACAAAAATGTGAATACTCCCAATTTTTGTAGTCACCACGGGTGAATTGATGGGTTTCCCAAAAAAATACCTTTTTTTTTCCGAATACATTAAAGATACGTTTTTTTTTTGATTTTGGCGCACAACAGCTTTGTTCATTGGGGCCCCTTTTCACTTAAATGTGAATACAGCAATTGGGGTAGTCCACCACGGGTAAAATTGAAAGGTGCCAAAAATACCTTGTTTTATCCAATACTTTTCAGATACGTTTTTTTTTCATTTTGGGGCGCAGGCCAGCTTTTGTTGATAGATCAACTTTGCAGTTAAATTTGAAAACAGCAATTTTGAAAGTCACCAAAAGGTGAATGATAGGTGCCAAAAAATATCTTTTATTATCCGAATAAAATTACAAAATACTTTTTTTTTTGATTTTGGGGGCACACTAAAAGCTTTTTTTTCATTGAGGAAACCCTTGCACTTTAAAGGGTGAATACACAATTTTGATTCACCACATTTTTAAATTTAAAAGGGTTTCCAAAAAAACCTTTTTTTATCCGAATACATTACGGGATACTTTTTTTGCATTTTTGGGCCCAGCCCCAGATTTTTTGTTTAAGCCACCTTGCATTTTAAATTTGAATCCAGAAATTTGGGTGTAGTTACCACAGGGGGTTTTTATGGGTTCCCAAAAAAAAATTTTTTTAAATTTACCGAATAAAATACAGATACGTTTTTTTTTTCATTTTGGCACACTACAGCTTTGTTCATTGAGCCCCCCCTTGCACTTAAATTTTTAAACACAAATTTTGTATCACCACGGGTAAATTTTGAAGGTCCCCAAAAATTTACCTTTTTTATCCGAAAAATTCCCAATACTTTTTTTTTTAAACTTTTGCCCACCCAGATTTTTTTGATAGGGGAAAACCTTCAGTTAAATTTAAATCCAAAATTTTTGTTTTCACCACATTTAAATTGATAGGTCCCAAAAAAATCCCTTTTTATTATCCAATACTTTACAGATACGTTTTTTTTTCACTTTGGCGCACTACAGCTTTGTCTTTTGGGTCACCTTCCACTTAAATTTTAAATACAGAAATTTTTGTAGCCCACCACGGGTTAAATTTGAAAGGTCCCAAAAAAATCCCTTTGTATTACCCGGGAATACTTTTTCAAAAATACGGGGTTTTTTCATTTTGGGCGCAGGCCAGCTTTTTAATAGATCTATTTTGTTTTTAAAATTTTTAAAACCCGAAATTTTTTGTAGTCGCCACAGGGAATTGATGGGGTGCCAAAAAATACCTTTTAAAACCCCAATACTTTAACAGATACGTGATTTTGATTTTTGGCGCACTACAAGTTTTGTTCATTAAAGGCACCTTGCATTTAAAAATGTAAATACAGCAATTTGTAGCACCACAAGTAAAATTAAAGGGTTTCCCAAAAAAAAAAAATACCTTTTATTATCCGAAAAAAACAGAAACGTGTTTTTTAAATTTGGGCGCACAAACAGCTTTGTCATTGGGGCCCACCTTGCATTTAAAAAGTGAAAAAAACAGAAATTTTTTTGTAGTAAAACCCAGGTGAATTAAAAGGGTCCCAAAAAAAAATTTTTTATTATCCAATACATTACAGAAAACGTTTTTTTTTGGCATTTTTTGCCCAGTCCAGATTTTTGATAGAGAACCATTGCAGTTAAATTTAATCCAGAAAATTTGTATTTACCAGGTGAATTAAATGGGTTCCAAAAAATACCTTTTTTTTATCCAAAACATTACAGATACGTTTTTTTTTTCCACTTTGGCGCAAAACAGCTTTGTTCATTGAGGCACCTTGCATTTTAAATTTTAATACAGAAAATTTTTGTATTCACCACAGGTAAAATTGAAAGGTCCCAAAAATCCTTTTTAAAAAACCGAATCCCTTTAAAGAAAACTTTTTTTTTTACACTTTTGCCCACCCCAGATTTTTTTGAAAAAGCCCCCTTGCAGTTAAATTTAAATCCAGCAATTTGTTTTCACCACAGGTGAATTGATGGGTGCCAAAAATACCTTGTTTTAAATACAAAAAAATTTCAGATACTTTTTTTTTGGGAACTTTGGGCACTCCCAGCTTTGTTAAATTGAGGCCCCTTTGGGCATTTAAATGTGAATACTGAAATTTATTGTAGTCACCACAGGGAATTGAAAGGTGCCAAAAAATACCTTTTTTTAAACCAAAAACCCTTACAGATACTTTTTTTTTGACTTTGGTGCACAACAGCTTTTTTAATTGGGGGCCCCCTTGAAATTTAAAATGTGAATACAGAAAATTTTGTAGTTACCACTGGTGATTTAAAAGGGGCCAAAAATCCCTTTGTGTTATCCAATACTTTCAGATACGTGTTTTTTTCACTTTGGGCGCGGGCCCCAGCTTTGTTAATAAAATCTACTTTGTTTTTAAAATTTTCAATACAGAAAATTTTGTAGTCGCCAAAGGGTAAATTTTATAGGTGCCAAAAAATATTTTTTATTATCCAAAAACATTACAGATACGGGGTTTTTTGACTTCGGGGGCCACACAGCTTGTTCATTGAGGCACCTTCACTTAAATGTAATACAGAAATTTTTTTTTGTCACCCCAGGTAAAAATTGAAAGGTGCCAAAAATCCCTTTTTTATTACCAAAAAACATTCCAGAAACGTTTTTTTTTCCCATTTTTAAAACCAGTCCAATTTTTTTGATAGAGCCACCTTGCATTTAAAAATTTTTGAACCCAAGGCAATTGGGTAGTTACCACAGGTAAATTTGGATAGGTGCCAAAAAAATACCTTTTATTATCCAATACATTACAGATAGTTTTTTTTTCATTTTGGGCGCACTACAGGCCTTTTTTTCAACGAGGCATCTTCCACTTAAATGTAAAATCCAGAAATTTTTTGAAAGTCACCACAGGTAAATTTTAAAAAGGTGCCAAAAAAAACCTTTTTTATCCAAAAACATTACAGAAACTTTTTTTTGCATTTTTGCCCAGCCCCAGATTTTTTTGTTTAGAGCCCTTGCATTAAAATTTAAATCCGCAATTGGGGTTTTTACCACAGGTGAATTGATGGGTCCCAAAAAAATACCTTTTATTTTTCCGAATACATTACAGATACGTGTTTTTTTTTCATTTTGGGCGCACTACACTTTTTCATTTAGGCCCCCTTTTCCCCCTTAAAAAAGGAAATACAGCAATTTTGTATTTCCCCACAGGTGAATTGAAAGGTGCCAAAAATACCTTTTTAATTATCCAATACTTTTTCAATACTTGTTTTTTTCATTTTGGCCCCGGGGCCACTTTGTTGATAAAACCCACTTTGCAGAAAAATTTAAAATACCAATTTTGTATCGCCAAAAGGTAAAATTGATAGGTGCCAAAAAAAAAAATACCATTTTAATTATCCAAAATACATTAAAAGAAACGTTTTTTTTTCATTTTTGGAAAAACCCAAACTATACGCTTTTTTCATTGGGGAAACCTTTTCACAAAAAATTTTTAAAATACAGAAATTTTTGTAGCCGCCAAAGGGGGAATTTAAAAAGGGGCCCCAAAAAAATTTACCTTTTATTTATCCAAATACATTACAGATGCCCACGAGGGGGTCCCCGCAGCCCCCCCCCGGGGCCCGGGGGGGGCGGAACCCTTGGGGGCCCACCCCTTCGGGTCCCGGCGGCCACGGGCCGCCCCGGGGGTTTGGGGTTCCCCCCCTTTGCTCCTTTACCTCCTTCCCGCGCCCCCCAAACCCC
The DNA here is from genome assembly GCA_025379985.1 of Phyllomedusa bahiana. Lineage (NCBI taxonomy): Eukaryota > Metazoa > Chordata > Amphibia > Anura > Hylidae > Phyllomedusa > Phyllomedusa bahiana. The sequence goes on from JAODAL010005183.1 coordinate 69,111, forward strand.
ACGACTTATCTGGAAACGGGAAAAAGCAGACTCGTCAGCCCCTTTCGCATCCCTGCGCCCAAATAAAGGGGCCCCAAAGGGCGGACAAAAAGAGGGAGACCAGCCCCAAATTTTTAAACCCCCGGGAACAAAGTCGGCTGTCCCCCCAAATATTTCAGGTTGAAAATCCCCACTACAAGCGGGGTTTCCGCCTTCCCTGGGCCCTTTTGAAATCCTGACCCAAAAATTAACCAGAGCGAATAAGCCCGACTCCCCCCCCACCATGGGGATCCCAAATTCTTTTCAAGTAACCCTCCTGAAGCCCGTCGTGTTGAACCGTTTCCCAGAAGATTTGCCCCTCCCCCCCTTTAGTCTGTAGCCCCCCAACATATTTGCGGTCAAAGAGATCTTAGCTATTTTTTGGGTTTAGGGAAAAACGGCAATTCTTGGTTGATTGGGGGGGTTTTGGGTCGGGAGGAGAAAGAGGGGGGAGGCCGGGGGGGGGGGGGGTTAATGCACGAGTGGTCCCGCACCCCTCCCCGGGTTTGGGGCGCACTCTTTCGGCCCACCCGGGGGGCCCCGGGGGCCCCCTTTCCGGGTCCCGCGGGGTCGGGTCCCCCCTTTGCTCTCTTCCCTCTCCGCGCTCCCGCGCCCCTCCCGTGCTCCCCCCCGGGCCGGGGGCGCATGCCCCGCGTTTTGGGCCGCGGCGCGCCGCCTCGGGGTTTTAAAGGGACAGAAACGCCCTTTAAATTTTTTAAAAGGCCCCGGCAGGTGACCCTTTTTTAACCCCCTTTCCCTTTCCCGGGTCCCCTTTGCCGGATCTTTAGTGCTTTACTGTTTTTCAGAAAAAATCTTCTGCCTTGTTGCCTGACTTCCGTGAACCAAAACCCTTTTTTTCCCCTCCTGGTTTTGGGGCCCCACAAACCCGGCCCCCGCCTCCCCCTGACCTCTTCCCTGCCCCCGGGGAGTTCGCCTACGCCCTTTACGATTTTGTACCACGCACGCCTTTGGCTGCCACCGCAAGCAACCCAACCCCCATTTGGGACACCGGGTATTTCTCCCCGCAGCAAGTCCACCCCGCTTTGGGGCGGGCTCGGTGAAAACCGGGTTCACTTAGATTCCCCCCCCGGGGAAACGGTTTTACCCCAAACGCTTGCGTGGTCCAGGGGATCCACTACCTGAAATTTTGGGGTCACAGAAAGACCCGGGCCAGGGATCCCGCCAAGGTACCCTTCCCCGGTGCCCCCGGATCTCAGGGCGATAGGGCTCGGGCAGTCACAACAACTAGCCAAAAAGGGCCCCAGCAGCTAAACCCATTTTTCCGCCATGCTGCGGGCACCCCTTTGGGCAAAAACCAAAAACAGCCCCGCCCCCCCTCCCCTTGGGGCCCGACACCTCCCCAGCACCCGGACTTCTCTTTCCCCGTTTAACCACTTACCAAAACAAGTTAAAGGGGGGAAACCCCCCAAAACTGTGCGGGGGATTTATTACCCGGGTTCCGATGCACGTTTGATTTGTTTCGGGTTCTTTCCCCCCCAACTGAGCTTCTAAGGTGGGCCTTTCGGGTCAGCCCCTGCTGCCCGGGAAAGGGCTCTAGTTTGGGGTTTACCCCTCTCGGACCGGGGCGATCCGGTGACGACGGACCTACAGGCTTTTTTCCCTCAAGTTCCGCTTGCTTTGAAGACCCGGGCACGGGTTTTCCCTGGGCAGAGACCGCTCTACTGAATTTTCGCCGGGTGACCCTCTGTCGGCCTACCATTTCCAATTTTGGGACCCTGGCGCCCGGACTGACCTGGAACAGGGCCCCTTTTTCCACTTTTAAGAATTGGCCTGTCCCCAGAGTTAAGGACCCCCCTACCGGCCCAGAGAGATCCCGCCCCTCTCTAAGTGAAGGGGGTTTCCACCTAGCCACCCGGATCGATTTTTCGCTCGCCGAGCGGCAAGGGGACCCTACGCCAGGAAACGTGCCCCGGGCCCGCCCCACCGCCTTTTTGGCCCCGTCTGGCTCCGCCTTCCAAAGACCACAGGGGCCGATCCCGTTTCCTACCGTGAAAAACCCCCGAGCAGGTGGACCGGGCACATCTTCCGAACGGGAAAGCTGTCCCGCCGTCGGGCGGGAGAAATTGTCCCCTTTCTTTTGCCACCCCGGGAATCACTTTTCGCAATGTTTGCCCGCTTCGCCCCCCACGGCAGGGAAACGCCCCCCCACCTAGGTTATGTCAGAGGGGGCCCTCCCTAGGTGTGGGAAAACTTCCTTTTCCACGCCCTTTCTAAAGGGGGTTGAGGGGCTCGTCCGTTTCCCGGGCCTCGCTTTTTGGGGTTTCCCGCCTTTCTGGACTCTGGATCCGCTGGGAACTTTTTTTCACGCCGCCCTTGGGGTTTTCCCCGTATCGCCTTCCGGGGGACCCATCTGGAAAGGCCCCCGGGATATCCTCCTTTAGTGGCGAGCTTCTTTGTGAGGGGCCCTTCGGGACTTTAAATAAGCCATTGTCCCTCCGCGTAGAGGCTTTAACACAAGGAGAAATCACCTTCTATGTCCTCCCCCGTTTGTCCTCAGCGATCCTCTTTGGTCTTTTCCCTGGGTGCGCTCCCCTGCCCCCCAACCCCCCCCCCCACGGGGAAAAAAGGGGAGGTTTTCTAAAGCTGGGGGTCCCCAAATGGGCCCGAATCGCTGTCTATCCGTTCCGCGGCCATCCGGGCCATTCCACCTCAGCAACAACCCAAGGGGCCCCGCCCGGGCTTCCCCCTGAATACCGGGGCTAAAAACCCGGACTTTTTTTCGAGAAACGGCCGAATCCCTTCCTCCCCCCAACGCCCCAAAGACTGTCCCATTGAAACCCCCTTCCAGGGGCCCCGTCCTCCTCGGGGCAGAAATTTTTCCCGTTTGTCCAAACCGAGACTCAGGCCCTGTCCGGGCTATATCCGTGAGAAAACCCGCAAAAGGGTTTTTTTCGCAAGTCCCTTTAACACCCCCCCGGGGGCCCGGGGTTTTTTTTTGTACAGAAGAAGGTGGTTACTCCCGCCTTGCAAACGACTAAACCCGGGACCCGAACCCAAATTTCCGTGAAAAAAAACGGGATCCGTTTCCACAAAACGGAACTCTTTTTACCGCTACAGGGGGCCAAAGGGTTTTTTCCAAATTAACCCCGCGGGGGGCCCAAAAAACCTTTTCAGAATCCGTAGGGAGATAAGTGGAAAAACTGTTCAAAAACCCCCGAGCCATTTTGAGTAACTGGTAATGCCATTCGGTCCCCGTGCAATTTTCCCCCCGGGCCCTTTTAGGGGGTTTTAAACGGAAAATCTTTTAGGGACCCGCCTACCCCTGGTCCCTCGTTTAAACCCGGACGACATTTCCGGTTTTTCTTCCCCCCCACCCCCCGGACCCATCAACAAAAGGTGCGCCCAAATCCGCCCGCCTTTGCAAACAACCCCCCTGGGATCCCAAAAAAAGAGAAGTGTTGGGGTTCCCCCAAACCAGTCTGCCTTTCCCCGGTTTCATCGCCCCGACCGAGGCCTACAAATGGACCCACAAAACGTCCTTTTAAACCTGCAATGGCCAAAGACCTTTTTGGACTTCGACCAAACAAAAGTTTTTTTTTTGGGGTTTGCAATTATTATCACAGTTTATAACCCCCCCTTCTCTACTCTGGTTTTTTCCCAAATTTTGGCCCTCACCAGGAAAAAAGGGAATCCCAAATGTTTGGGCCCCTGGCGGCCGAAAGAGCCTTCTCGGATTTTAAGTCGGCCTTTTCTTCCCCCACCAAATTTTGGGCACCCCTGACCCTTTAGAAACCCTTTTTCTCGGGGTGGAAGGGCCCTTCTGTGGGGCCCCCCCCCTATCCCTTTTCTCAAAAGGGTTTCCCAAGGGGGGAACCATCAACCTGCGGGGTTCCTTTTTTCCCCAAAAACCTTCTCGTCCCGGGGGAGAGGAACTTTCTATTTGGGGAAACCGAAAAAATTACAACTATCAAAAGGCCTGGGGAAAAGTGGCGGCATCCTTTTTTTGGGGGGGAGCTCGTCATCCTTTTGAGGGATATCCCGGGTCACAAAAATCTTCATAACTCCATTCCCGGCCCGCGCCTCAATCCCCGGCAAACACGGGACTCTTTTTTTTTTTTAGATTTGAACCCTTTCCCGGGTTCCCCCTTTTCCCCAGCCGAAAAAAACACAGGCAGATGCCCTCTCCCGGGATCGACGTTTACTGGAAAAGGGGCCGCAGCCCCAAAAACATTATACCTCCGGAAAACCCCGATCCCAAACAGCCCCAAACCCGCCCCCCCTTTGGGAGATACCTTTCCCGGCAAACCTACTTTTGGCCCTCGCTTTCGCAAGAAATCCCGAATTGGGGAAAACTTTCTCTTGTTGGCAGGGCACCGGGGGCCCGTAATCGTTTTCCCAAATTATCCCTCGGTTTTTCTGGTGGCCAGAGCGGGAAAAAAAACTAAGGACTTCGGGAGCCTTTTTGCTACTTTTTGGCCCCCGGGAAAAAAGGGGGCCCCGCCCCCGGCCCCTCCCCCCGGGTGCTGGACCCCCCCCGCCAAAGGCCCCGTATCCCCGGGGCCCATGTTGGGGATGGATTTCATCACCGACCTTCCATCCCCCTTCGGGTAACCCGTGAAACTGGGTCATTACAATAGGTTTTCAAGAAGTCACACCTTTATTTCCCCCTGCCCGGGTTACCTTCCGCAAACCCCTTCTCCCTCCCGTTTTTTTTAAATCACATCTTTCGCCTTTTTCGGTTCCCCGCCCCAACACAACGTCTCTTATCGTTTGGGGGGCAGTTTCCTGTCCAAAAACTGGCGCGCACCATCTGCTCCCGATTGGCCCGGTGGGAAATTTAAAACTTTTTTTTTCAAACCTAAACCCTCCGCAAACCAACGCCAGGGAGAGAGGGTTTAATCAACTCTTGGGGATTACTTTAAAGTCCCTTTTTTTTTCTGCACCCCCCAATGAAATTGGGGCCACCTCCTAAACCCGGCCCCAATTTTCAACAAAATCACTGGGTTCGGGGTTTTTGGGGGGCGTCTCCCCTTTTTTTTTTTTTATGGTGGCATCCCCGCCCCCCCCTCCCTCGGGCCCCCCCTCCCCGAGGTGCCCTCTGTAGATGCCTTTGGCCCCGACTTAACGGGATCTGGAAGCAGACCCGTCAGTCCCCCCGCAGCAAGCTTCTGGCCCCTATGGGAAAGGGCCCCGGCGGACAGAAAGAGGAGAAACCCCTCCAATCTTTACCCCCGGGGACAAAGTCTGGCTGCCGCCCAAAAATTCAGGTTTTTAAAACCCCACTACAAGCTTGGGGCCGCGCTTCCTGGGGGCCCTTTTAAATCCTGAGCCTTTTTAATTTCCCGTACGTATAAGCTCCGACTCCCACCCACCATGCGGATCCCCCAAAATTTTTTTTCATGTATCCCTCCCCGAAGCCCGCGTGTTTTAACCCCCCCCCCTTTCCAGAAGAGTTGCCCCTCCCCCTTTCCCGAGGGCTGTAGCCTCCAACAATTTGCGGGCAAAGAGAACTTAACTATGAGGTCGGTTTTGGGGAAAAGGCAATTTTGTTGATTGGGGGGGGATTCGGTTTTGGGGGAAAAAGAGGAGGGGCCTGGGGGGGGGGGGGTACTGTTTACAGTGGGCCCCCGGGAGCCCCCGCCCCCGGGCCCGCGGGGGGCACTTTTGGGGGCCACCCTCGGTTTCCCCGGGGGCCCCTGCCGGTCCCGCGGGTCCCGGGGTTTCCCCCTGCTCTCTTTCCTTCCCCCGCGCTCCCCGGGGGTCCTCCCGTTCCCCCCTGGGCCCGGCCGGGGTTTCCCCGCCCCGCGGCCTTAGGGCGCGCCGCCCCCGCCGGTCTCGAGGAAAATTTTAAAAGGGGGAGTACAAAACCCCTTATTGGTTAAGGGCCGGCAGGTTTTACCCTATTTAAAAATCCCCCTTTCCTTCCAGTCACCCTTTGCCCGGAAACTTTGTGCTGTAATGGCTTCATAGAAAGCTTCTTCTCCCTTTTTGCCTTGACTTCCGGGAAAACCCAAAACCCTTTTTCGCTCTTTTTGGGCCTTTGGCCCCCAAAACCTTTGGGGGCCCCCCCCTGCCCTACCCCCTTTTGCCTGTCCCCAGACTTCCCTTGCCTACGTCTTTTTCGATTTTGTACCAACCACTGCCTTTGGCTGCCACCCGCAAGCAATTCCAAAAGCCAGTGGGGGGACCCGGTAGTTCTCCCCCCGCAGCAAGTCCCCTCCCCCCCTTGCCGGGGGGCTCTGGAAAAAACCCGGGGTTTTACTTAGATTTTCCCCCCCTATACGGCTTAAAAAAACCAATTTGCTTCGGTGGTCCAGGGGGTCCACCTACCTCAATTTTTCCAACCAAAAGAAAGGTGTTTTTTTTTTTACTTTTCGCACTTAAAAAAAGCTTTGTTCATTGAGGCAAACCCCCTTTCACTTAAATTTTGAATACAGCAAAAATTTTTTTATTTACCACCCGGGGGAATTGAAAAGGGGGCCAAAAATTTCCTTGTATTATCCAATAACCCTTTCCCGATAAAATGTTTTTTCCAAAATTTGGCGCCAAAGGGCCCGGTTTGTTGATAATTTTACATTGCAGTAAAATTTTTAAAAAACAGCAATTTTTTATTCCCACACAGGGGAATTGATAGGTGCCAAAAAAAAAAACCTTTTAATTAAAACCGAAAAAAAAATTAAAAATACCTGTTTTTTTTTTACTTTGGCTTGCACTACGGGTTTGTTCATTGGAGGGACCCTTTTACTTAAAAAGTGAAAAAGCAATTTTGTAGTCACCACGGGTGAATTGAAAGGTGCCAAAAATACCTTGTATTATCCGAATACATTTCAGATACGTGTTTTTTTCACTTTGGCGCAGGCCAGGTTTGTTGATAGATCTACATTGCAGTTAAATTTAAATACAGCAATTTTGTAGTCGACACAGGTGAATTGATAGGTGCCAAAAAATACCTTTAATTATCCGAATACATTACAGATACGTGTTTTTTGACTTTGGCGCACTACAGCTTTGTTCATTGAGGCACCTTGCACTTAAATGTGAATACTGCAATTTTGTAGTCACCACAGGTGAATTGAAAGGTGCCAAAAATACCTTGTATTATCCGAATACATTTCAGATACGTGTTTTTTTCACTTCGGTAGGCTGGAGCCCATCCCTTGCCTGGCACATGTCATGAACCTTGTCGTCCAGAAATTTCTAAAGAGCTACCCGGGTCTGGACTGCCTGCTGAGGAAGGCTCGAAGTCTAAGTTCGCACTTCCGCCGTTCGCACCCTGCTTCGTCCCGCCTGGCTGCTTTGCAGCGTCAGCTCGTGCCTCCCCGTCAACCGTCTCATTGTTGACGTGGCAACACGCTGGAATTCCACTCTCCACATGCTCCAGCGATTGTGGCAGCAGCGCAATGCTATTACGCAGTACGAAGTGACACATGGCCTGACAAGCAGCGGTACGGACCTCGGGGTGTTGAACCACCGAGAGTGGAGGCAGGTGAAAGAGCTCTGCACCATCCTTGCCAGTTTTGAAGAAGCCACCAAAATGGTCAGTACGGACGATGCCCTTGTCAGCATGAGCATTGTGGTGATCTTAGTTCTGGAACGATCGTTAGACACTCTGAAACAACAGGTCCCACCAGCGACGGAGGAGGAGACGGACACAGATGCGGACACGGAGCCTTTCTCTCCGTCGAATCCACAATGCCCGACAGTTTCTCAATTTTATCGGTCTTCATTAGGCAGTGGTTCGGGGTCCAGGGCTAGTGCAAGGTGGCGAATCAGCTCTCAGGGTGCATTATCTCAGGCAAGTCAGGGCTGTGTTGAAGCTGTGCCGGAGGAAGCGGAGGAGGAGGTATTCCTAGACACCGACGTTACCGACGTCCCTGCCTTGGAAAGAGGTTGGCGTGAATTTGAGGTGGAGGAGGAAGATGAGGAAGATCAGTTTGCTAGTGCCCCTCGATCCAGAGGCTTGGGAAATCAAGGCTCCATCTCTCACATGAGTGCTTGGATGCTCCATTTCCTCCAACATGATCCTCGCATTAAGGCCATCAAAATGAACAACAGTTACTGGGTGGCCACCCTTCTGGATCCCCGGTACAAAACAAAACTCAGCACTTTCCTTCCACCCACCAGCCAAAATAGAGAGTAAAATGCAGGAAATGGAGACCTTGCTGATTGATCAACTGGAGACATCTGTTGCGTCTGCTTCACGTTCTTCAAATGTCACGGTGGAACAACATCAGCGACGTGACAGCAGTAGAGTGCCAAGTAGCCGTAGCGGCAGCAGCAGCAGCAGGACAAGGTGGCAGAAGCCTAATGGGTGATCTCTGGCAATCTTTATTTACCACCTCACCAACGCATGCAATGCAGGGCACAAATCCAACACACAGAGACCAGCTTGAGATCATGGTGCACGACTATCTGCGTCTCAACACCGATGTTTTTGTATGTGTTCCGAACCCAATAGACTTCTGGGGATCCTAAATTTTAAAGTGGGGGATGGGAGCGGTTTCTACCCCTCAAGTGCCAATGGCCTTCCCAAGGGGGGTTGGACCTCTTTTAACCCCCGGGAATAGGCATAAAAAAAAGTCTGCCCACCTTCCGGGGAAAAAAACCCCAAAAAATTCACAGATTTGCAGATGGAATTTGGTGATTTGTTCGGGAAGATGTTCCTTGCCCCGCCCCAAAGGGGACGGAAAAGAGGCACAGAGGGCAGGAGTTTTTTCCCGGAACAAAAGCGAATTTTAAATTTTTATGGTTCATTGGCATTTTCCACTACAAGGGGCAATCAGCCCATTAACCGGGAAAAGTGGGGCTGGTTTTGAAGCTGGCCAAACGGAGGGGGTTTCCGAACCGAGTTCCGGCCCCCTTGGAAAGGGGGGTTGTTTTGGGGGAGGGGGGGGAAAGGGTTTTAACCCCCCTCCCGGGGGAAAATAAGGTCATTCCACAAGGCTTGGTTTTCCATTTATAATGATTGCTTTAAGGGAAAAAGAAAATTTTTGGGGGGCCCCACCCTTTTGGGCCCCCCCGGGGAAAAACCAAAACTCCATTTCCCCTTAAAAACCCCCCAAAAGGGGAAAAAAATAAAAAAACTTCTATTGCAATAAATTTTTTCTTTTTTCCGGTTTTCTGTAGGGGGGAAAAACAGCAACAAAAAAAAAAAAAAAAAAAAAAAAAAAAAAAAAAAAAAAAAAAAAAAAAAAAAAAAACCCCAAACCCCCCAAAAACAAAAAAAAAACAAAAAAAAAAAAAAAAAAAAAAAAAAAAAAAAAACCAACCCAAAAACCACCAAAAAAAAACCCCCCAAAAAAAAAACCCCACCAAAACCCCAAAAAAACCCCAAAAACACAAAAAAAAAAAAAAAAAAAAAAAAAAAAAAAAAAAAAAAAAAAACCAAAAAAAAAAAAACCCCAAAAACCCAAACCCCCACACCCCAAAAAAAAAAAAAAAAAAAAAAAATATTTTTGCCAAAAACAAAAAAAACCCTTTTTTTAAAAAAAAAAAGGTTTCTTGAAACCTTTCCTTTTACTCACTTTATCTTTGAAGTTTTCGCATTGTCAAGGTTTGAGGTCATGTTGGGAGAATAATATTTATGGTCCTTTGGAACGAAATGGGGCTTTAAGTGACATTTCTCCCTCACAATTTTTAAATAGTGGCTGAGAAGTTTTTTATTTATAATTTTTTTGGGGTCATGTTGCTGTGGATACAAATTTTCATGGTCTTTGGGAAAAAAATGTGCTTCTAAGTGGGATTTTCCCTCAAAAATTTTTTTCAGTGGTTGGAAGCATTTTTATAAAATTTTTTGGGTCTGCTGCTTTGAAATGCAGCAATATACAGGTCCTTTATAAAAAAAATGTTGTTTCTAACGAATTTTTCTTCCAATTGTCCCAAAGGGTCAAGGGTCATGCTTTGAAAATTTTTGGGGGCATTTTGCTGTGACATTCGCTATACTACAGGGCCTATTAAAAAAAAAATGTTGTTTCTAACAGAATTTGTTCTTCCAATGTCCAAAGTGGTCAATGGTCATGATTTGAAATTTTTTGGGGGGATTTTGTGTGACATGCAGCTATACTAAGGTCCATTTAAAAAAAAAATGTTGTTTTAACAACATTTTTTTTACAATTGTCCAAAGTGGTCAAGGGTCATGCTTTGATTTTTGGGGGTTTTGGTGGGCATGGCTATACTCAGGTCCTATTATAAAAAAAAAGTTGTTTCTAACAGCATTTGTCTTCACAAATTGTCCAAATTGGCTCAAAGGGTATGCTTTTAAAATTTTTGGGGGCATTTTGCTGTGACATGCAGTAACTAAGGTCCCCATTATAAAAAAAGTTGTTTCTAACGAATTTGTTCTTAAATTGTCAAAAGTGGTCAAGGGGGATGGTGCTGTCAGAAACAGGAATAGGTAGGACACGTTGATGGACACATATTGCAAATGATTTTTTTTGCAAAATTTAACAGAGCTATCAATCCCCGTATTTAGACAACCCATTTAATAAAATTAAAAAAAAAGGGAAAAAAAAGCATGGGGGGATTCCAAAATTTTTTTAAAAAAGTGTTTTCTAAATTTTTTAATTTTAAAAAACTTGCATGTAAAAAAAAGCTGGTAAAAAAAATTATCGAATTGTACAAGTGGGTACTGAAGACTTGACCAGATGTAGGTTATTTAGGGACATGGAGTATGGGCAGGACAGAGAACAAAGTACAGAGACAATTTTCCTCCAGCAGTTGGTAAAAAGAGAAAAAGAATGCCAAGAAAAAGGGCACCCGGGTGGAACAGGAGTGTTAACCCCCAGTTTTCCAAGTGAAACTCAATTGGGGCCGCACTCATAGGAGGGGCAAGGCTACCCAGGAAAAGGGGCAGTATATGTCCCGTGAAAAATAAAATGGTGGTTGAAAGACTCCTTTTCCGGCACTTTTTAATCTGGGGCTGAGGTTTGGGGCCATGCTGTGGCCAGGGCGGTATGTCAAGTTAGTGAAAATAAAATGGTGGTTGAAAGATCCTTTTTCCCGACTTTTTTAAACTGGGGTATGCGGTTTGGGGCTCATGCTGTGGCCCGGACGGGATGACTTTGTCCCGTTTAACTAAAATATTGTTGAAAAAAATCCTTTTTCCGGCATTTTAATCTGGGGGGCTTTCAGGTTTGGGGCTCATGCTGTGGCCCCGGGCGGGATAGTCAATGTCCGTTCAACTAAAAGGTGGTTGAAAGACTTTTTTTCCGGCACTTTTTAAAATTTGGGGGTCATGCAGGTTTGGGGTCCGCTGCGTTCAGGGCAGGGATATTCAATGTAAATTCAAGTAAATGATGGGTTTAAAATATACTGCTTCTGGCACTTTTTAATTTGTGGGTGTGAGTTTTAAGGGGGATTTTTGTGGGACAAGACGGGATAGTGAAAGGTGTGTGATTTTATTTTGTGGCTTTTATAACCCAAGTGTGTTGCCTAAGATGTAGCACGTATCCATTTGATTGTTGTGGATTTTAATTCCAGCTTCTCCAGCCCTGTTTGGGTGTAAGAATAAAGGTGTTGTTGCTCTCCCATGGACTTTAATGGTCATCGATCATAATCTAACATCGACTATCTTGTCGATTATGGTCGACAATCGACCATCGACCGATGTCGATGGCCAACGCAATCGCTTAACTCTAGTCAAGATGAATCAGGCGTGGATCGGCCAGGATTTCCACACACCAATGCCTTAGGCGTCAGATTTCATCAGCCATAATGCCTCACCAAAACATTGAGAAATGAGTCTGGATTCAAACTACTTGCCTCAGCCAATATTCTGATGCCGCCACCCGCCTGATGCCACACATCTGCTGACAGTTTCTCCATCTGCCTACCACCATCATTACCAGGGACTGGTATTGCCACCCACCTCCACACTCTATAACCTCATGCTCTTGCTGCGACCGTGACCTCCACACTCTGTCATTGTGCCACTCTGTGGCCTACTCCTGTTTTTGCCACCCTTCTCCAGAATGTCATTGTGCCACTGTCTGACCTCATGCTGCTACTGTGGCTGCTGGCGTGACCTCCACACTCTGTCATTGTGCCACTCTGTGGCCTACTCCTGTCTTTGCCACCTCCAGAATGTCATTGTGCCACTGTCTGACCTCATGCAGCTGCTGTGGCTGCTGCCGAGACCTCCACACTGTGTCATAGTGCCACTCTCTGACCGCATGCTGCTGCTGTTGTTGCTGCTGCGGTCACTTGCAGTCATTGTGCCACTCTGTGGCCTACTCCTGTTTTGCCACCTCCAGAATGTCATTGTGCCACTGTCTGACCTCATGCTGCTGCTGTGGCTGCTGCCTTGCCCTCCACACTCTGTCATTGTGCCACTGTCTGACCTCATGCTGCTGCTGTGGCTGCTGCCATGACCTCCACACTCTATCATTGTGCCACTCTGTGGCCTACTCCTGTTTTTGCCACCTCCAGAATGTCATTTTGCCACTGTCTGACCTCATGCTGCTGCTGTGGCTGCTGCCGTGACCTCCACACTGTGTCATTGTGCCACTCTCTGACCTCATGCTGCTGCTGCTACTGTGACCTCCACACTCTGTCATTGTGTCACTCTGTGGCCTACTCCTGTTTTTGCCACCTCCAGAATGTCATTGTGCCACTGTCTGACCTCCTGCTGCTGCTGTGGCTGCTGCTGTGACCTCCACACTCTGTCATTGTGCCACTCTGTGGCCTACTCCTGTTTGTGCCACCTCTACAGTCTGTCATTGTGCCACTGTCCCCCAAGCACCCGCAAGCACCGTGGCAGTATACAGTAGCCCGCAGCATGCTGATTTGCCTGGCTAGTGACTGCCGAGTAGTCACCATCCGGCAGAGGGATGACTTCTGGCTCTCCACCCTCTTGAACCCTCGCTACCAGTCCAAAATGGGACTCTTTTTTCCAGCTGCTGAGAGGGAGGACAAACTCAAGTACTATAGAGAAATCCTCCGTAGTCAATTTGCTAACATTCCGAAACCATTTTTGGCCAAGGAAATTCTACCTCCATCAGCTTCTTCATTAATACCTAAAAAAGTTCCAACGCTGTTTATTATGAAGTATAAACGTGGTAGTTTGAATCCAGTTTCTGCATGACACCGCAAGCAAGTCACATCAGGGGTAACGACCTGGTAGACTCCCGGCGCAGCAAGTCCATCCCGCTTTGCGGTGGGCTCTGGTGAAAACCGGGACCTACTTAGATTCCGCTCCCTGGCGTGGCTATTGCCATCGTCCCCTTACTGTGCTGCGATCTGTGGTGGCTCCAGTCGCCTACTACTGTGTTCTTTGACGCTATCGTAGGATCTTAGCACCTCTTTGTTCAGAGATCCCAGAGGTGGGACCCACACCTATCTGACATTAATGGCATATCCTAGCAATATGCCCAAATTTAATTCTAAAGGGGGAACAAAGGTTCCTGGGGTTTAAACCCTTTGGAGGGGTTTGCCCCCTTGTGGCCCGGTCTTGGGGGCATAACAGGTCAAGAAGGGCATATGAGGGCAACTTCCCTACTTAAAGGGGTTTTCTCACTACAAAAATTCCCTTTTAAAACATTTTAGAGAAGGTAATTTGAAAAATTTTTAAAAATAAAATTAGTCATTTTGATTTTACCTTAGTCAGGAGTTAAGAGAAATTTTGTCAGCTCTGAGTGCACACAGATTTCTATAGTTATGAGTCCATATCTCTGCTATCTGATTAGAACCCAAAAGAGGAAAACCCAAAGTCAAATCTGAGCCCAAATTTAAATTTTACCCAACAAAGAATTTTTTTTTCAATTTTAAAAATTTTGCAAATTTTTTTCACTCCCCCCACACAAATCGTTTTTTTTTTTACTGGAAAAATAATTTCCATCCTGTTTTTTGTAAAAGGGCTCAGCTAGTTTTCCGGGGAAGCTAAATTTTGTAATCACTGCTATATAACCACCCACAGCCTTAGAAGACCAAAGAAAAGCTTGCTGTGACTGTGAAATTGCATGGTGAGAAAACCTATTTACAGTGGGAAAAGGGGTTTTAAAACCTCTTTAAATTTTTCACTCTTTTTTTTTCCCTTGCAGCCTTTTTGGGAAGATCAAAAAAAATTTATCTTTTTTGCTCCTTTTTGTACACTCTCACCCCATCTTGAAAGAAAAAAAACCAAACTGTAGATATTTTTTGCTAATTTATTAAAAAAAAGAGAAAAATGAATATACAAAGGGCTTAATAATTTAGACCCTTTTTTTTCAGTATTGGTAAAGCCAAACCCCTTTTTAGCAAATTAAAAGCCATGACTCTTCTTGGGAATGATCAACAAGTTTTTTTACCCCCTAGATTTGGGGGTCCTCTTTCCATTCTTTTCCCCGCGGGCCAGAGCGCTCTGGAAGAGATTTTCATCCAGGATTATCTCTGTATTTGGCCGCATTATCTTTACTTCAATTGCAACCAGTCGTCCTGTCCCTGCAGCTGAAAAACACCCGCGTAGAATGATGCTGCCACCACCATGTTTCACTGTTGGGATTGTATTGGGCAGGTGAGGAGCAGTGCCTGGTTTTCTCCACACATTCCACTTACAATAACCACCAAAAAGTTCAATCTTCGTCTCATCAGACCAGAGAATCTTATTTCTTATAGTCTGGGAGTCCTTCATGTGTTTCTTTGCAAACTGTATGCGGGCTTTCATATGTCTTGCACTGAGGAAAGGATTCCGTTGGCACACTCTGTTATTAAGCCCCGACTGGTGGAGGGCTGCAGTGATAGTTGACTTTGTGGAACTTTCTCCCATCTCCCTACTGCATTTCTGGAGCTCAGCCACAGTGATCTTAGGGTTCTTCTTTATCTCTCTCACCAAGGTTCTTCTCCCATGATTGCTTAGTTTGGCTGGACGGCCAGGTTGAGGAAGGTTTGTGGCCATCCCAAACTTCTTCCTTTTAAGGATTATGGAGACCAATGTGCTCTTTGGAACCTTGGCCAGATCTGTGCCTTGCCACAATTCTGTCTCTGAGCTCCTTGGGCTGTTCCTCAGACCTCATGATTCCCATGTGCTCTGGCATGCACTATGAGTTGTGAGGTCTTATATAGACAGGTGTGTGCGTTTCCTAATCAAGTCCAATAAGTTTAATTCAACACAGGTAGACTACAAGGAAGGAGTAGAACCATCTCAAGGAGGATCAGAAGGAAACGGACAGCATGTGAGTTAAATATGAATGTCACAGCAAAGGGTCTGAATACTTATGACCATGTGATATTTGAGTTTTTCTCGTTTAATAAATTTGCAAAAATGTCTGTTTTTTTCTTTCAATATGGGGTGCAGAGTGAATGAACTTTTCCAATCTTACCAAATGGCTGCAATGAAACAAAGAAAGAAATTTAAAGGGGTCTGAATACTTTCCGTTCGCACTGTAGCTCACAACCTCCTGGCTGCACATTCTATTTCATTTTTCATATGTGGATACACTTTTTATTCAAATTTGGATCTATGGGAGAATTCTTTAGGGATGACAGTAAGATTTTTCCATTCTCTATATAGATGTATCCAGGCATTATTTTTTATTTGTTTTGTTTTTTCTTATTCAAAGCTTTATTGAGGTATGAATAGGAAATTAGAGTATTATCAGTTAGTGACATTTGATAAAGGAAGTGATAAAAAAAAATATTTCTCAACAATTCATTAGAATATAATGACAGTGGTAACTACAAAGAGTTCCATGTGGTATCAATGAAGAACACAATATCAATTAGCAAAATATTCACTTGCATTAAAAGTGCTTCTGGTGTGAATCAAGTAGCTACAATTGAGGAGCAGATCAATTACATAGAACAATAAACCAATTTCATTGTCGGACACAGCTCGGGAGGCACAAAACCCACACAAAAGAGGATATATCAGAGGAAAGGAGATTGTAGGAATGATAACAGAGGCCTTAGGGCTTGTTCACACGGCGTTTTGGATCCTTTTTATGGATCCGTTTTTGACAGTTGAAAAGCGCATCCGGAAAACGGATCCGCAAAACGCAGCAGTTGATACTTTATTTGGATCCGTTTTCAATGCTTTTTCACTTGCGTTTTACGCAAGCGCTTTCCGGATGCGTTTTCACAATAAAATCTCTCTCTCTCTACATTACAATGCCCGCACCTCGGTTCATTACACTGCCCGTACCTCCGTTCATTACACTGCCCGCACCGCACCTCTTTTCATTACACTGCCCGCACCACTCCTCCATTCAGAGCAGGGCCGGACTGGGAATCAAAAGCAGCCCTGGCACACAGGTCCCACCAGCCCACATAGGCGGGCGGGCAGGCACCAAAGGAGGTACGTAGGCGGGCAGGGTCCAAGGGAGGTACGCAGGCAGATGGGCAGGTACCAAGGGAGGTACGTAGGCAGGTACCAAGGGAGGTACGCAGGCGGACGGGCAGGTACCAAGGGAGGTACGTAGGCAGGCAGGCAGGTACCAGGGGAGGTAAGTGGGCGGGCGGGCAGGCACCAAGGGAGGTACATAGGCGGAAGGGCAGGCACCAAGGGAGGTACGTAGGCGGACGGGCAGGCACCAAGGGAGGTACGTGGGCTGGCGGGCAGGTACCAAGGGAGGTACGTGGGCGGGCAGGCAGGTTCCAAGGGAGGTACGTAGGCAGGCAGGTACCAAGGGAGGTACATAGGCTGGCGGGCAGGAACCAAGGGAGGTACGTAGGCTGGCGGGCAGGCACCAAGGGAGGTATGTAGGCTGGCGCCAAGGGAGGTACGTAGGCGGACGAGCAGGCACCAAGGGAGGTACATGGGCGGGCGGGCAGGTACCAAGGGAGGTACGTGGGCGGGCGGGCAGGTTCCAAGGGAGGTACGTAGGCAGGCAGGTACCAAGGGAGGTATGTAGGCTGGCGGGCAGGTACCAAGGGAGGTACGTAGGCTGGCGGGCTGGCACCAAGGGAGGTACGTAGGCTGGCGGGCAGGTACCAAGGGAGGTACGTAGGCTGGCGGGCTGGCACCAAGGGAGGTAGGTAGGCTGGCGGGCTGGCACGAAGTGAGTAGCGTAGGCTGGCGGGCTGGCACCAAGGGAGGTACGTAGGCTGGCGGGCATGTACCAAGGGAGGTACGTAGGCTGGCAGGCAGGTACCAAGGGAGGTACGTAGGCTGGCGGGCTGGCACCAAGGAACGAACGTCGGCTCGCGGGCAGGCACCAAGGGAGGTACATAGGCTGGCGGGCTGTCACCAAGTGAGGTACATAGGCTGGCGGGCAGGTACCAAGGGAGGTACGTAGGCTGGCACCAAGGGAGGTACTTAGGCAGATGGGCACCAAGGGAGGTACGTAGTCGGGCGGGCACCAAGGGAGCTACGTAGGCAGGCGGGCGGGCACCAAGGGAGGTACGTAGGAGAAGGTATGTAGGAGAACAAGG
Organism: Phyllomedusa bahiana; assembly: GCA_025379985.1. NCBI lineage: Eukaryota > Metazoa > Chordata > Amphibia > Anura > Hylidae > Phyllomedusa > Phyllomedusa bahiana. Next base: position 86,433 of record JAODAL010005183.1, read on the forward strand.
CCCAAGAGAGGTTGGTAGCTATGTACCTACTTCCCTTGGGCCTTGCCTTCCTACTACCAGGCTGACAAGTGGCAAGTGCCCAATCAGTGAAGCTACAAGCAGCTACTTACTGTTAGGCCATCTTGCAGGAGCTGAACCGGGTCCCAGGAAAGGCAGAGGCGCGTTCAGCGTGGATCAGGCTGCAGGACTGGGGAGGTGGAGCCAGTGAACGTCTCTATTGTGCACTGGAAGGTAGCTGGCCTCCACGCTCCCCCCTCCCTGCGCTCACATCTTGCCCCGCCTCCTGCCATGTGACCATCACCATGCCATCCAGGAGAGTCTAGCTACGGCCACTGCGGAGCTTCCCGGCTCACAGCGGCCCTCAATTGCGGGCGCGGCGGCCGGGCGGTCCCCCCCGGTGGCACAGCCAATTTATAACTGCGCAAACCCGGGCCCCCCCCGGGGGAAAGCATCCCTGCTCACTGGGGCGGCCCTCACTTTGGCGCGGCACCCGGGGCCTCTGTTTAGTGGCCAAGGGCCGTGAGTGACAATGGCAGCGCGGGGTTCCAGATTCCCCAAGTGGGCAGTTGCAGGCCGCGGCAGCCCAAGGCCCCATGAATAAACTGTGTGCTGCTGCACCTGATAGTCTGGAATCCTCCGGGATTTCTGCGGCGGCTCATCTGCCCCCCCGGCCGCATGTCAAAGTCCCGGGGTCCGGCCAGTAAACACTCCTTAGCGGCCCGTGGGGGGGGCCGGCAGCTGTTTCCCCCCCACACGCTGCTCTTTCAGGAGCAGCGCGCACAAACTCCTTGGGCGGCCCACATTTGCCCCGGCTAGGCGGCCCGTGGGTTTTCCCCGCGCACAGTTTCTCAGCCCGGGACCTTTTTCAGACCCCCCGCACCTCACCTCCATTCATTACACTCCCCGCCCCCCCTCCCATTCTTTCCCTCCCCTGCCCCCGCACCTCGGTTCATTACACGCCCGCACCTCTTCTTTTCACTGCCCGCACCTCGGTTCATTACACTGCCCCGACCTCATTTTCATACATGCCCCCCGCCCCTCGGTTCTTTACCTCCCCGCACCCACCTCCATTCATTACAATGCTGAAACCTCACCCCTTCATTACACTGCCCCCCCCTCCGTTAAATACACTCCCCCGCACCGCACCTCCTTCATTACACTGCCCGCACCCCGCACCTCTTTTCATTACACTGCCCGCCCCCCCCTCCCCGCCCTTTTTACATGCCCACACCTCCGTTCATTACACCCCCGCCCCCCCCCCCGTTCATTAAACACTGCCCGCAAACCGCCCCCATTAATTACATGCCCCACCTCCCCGTTCATTACATTTTTTTTGCCCGCACCCGGCACTCCTTCATTACTTTTTTTTTTTGCCCGCACCGCACCTCCACCCCATTACACTGCCCGCACCTCCATTCATTACACTCCCCCGCCCCCCACCCCCCTTATTACCTCCCGCCCGCACCGGCAACCTTGGGTTAATTACATGCCCGCACCCACCCCTTCAGAGTCTCCCCACACCTTCCCCATTCCCATTACACTGCCCGCAACCGCCCCCCCAAATTCAAGTCTCCCCGCACCTCACCCCCAATTATTTTTGCTCACCTCTGCTGCGGGCCCCGTCCCGCGATCCACCTCAGCCATCACTGCCCTTTTCGCACCCGCTTTAGGACAAAGCGCAGCGTACGTACCCCGGAGTGGGAGCCTTTGGCAAGTCCCAAAAAGGGGACTCCATTATCCCTTGGGTTTTCCCCTTGCGAAAACCGCATAAGAATTGACTGTCAATTCTTAAAGCGGATACAAAAAAGCGCAGGCAGGGAGCTCTCAAAAGCGCATCGCTGATCTCCCGGGGGAAACGCGATGCGTTTTTTTTCCATTGAACTAAATTTAATCACACTGAAATTTTTAGACGTTTTGCGGATCCGTAAAACGGATCTTAAAACGGATCACAAAAACCCCCGTGTGAAAAAACCCCTTAAAAGTATATTTGGTTTGTTATTTTATAGCACCATATTACATTTTGTTTGGTATTTATTAAACGCTAAGTTTTATTGTCCACACCCTTTTGGAACTGATTTGTATTGCATTTTCTGTAGCTTTGGGGGTGGGAAGTTGCCTTCCATGCTGGCTTTTTGTGATATTGTTTTTGCTCTGAAAATCAGCACTGCTAAAAATGTTTAACTATGGTAGAGAGGCCTGTGTACAGAGTTAGCCCACGTACTGGGTGCAATAATCAAGCATTTTTCTAGTATACAAATACATGTACTCTCATGTTATTAAATTATTATTAATAGTTATTAAATACATTTTTGATTAAATTACTCAGTATGCTACACTTTTTGGGAAACACGTACAATTCAAAAATTCCCGCTGAAGGTCACAAAAAGAGAAATGGGGGACTTTGGTCTGTGTCCTAGTGATCACTGGGGGCCCCAGCAAGCAGACATTTTCTGTATTGCTCATCCACATATCAATTATGTTAAAACCTCTTTAACCCTTAACCAACAATGAACTCACTGAACCCGCTCCATAGCTGTCATCCACCGCTAACAGAAGGAACAACGCCGGTTCCAATTTCTGCTGTTTAACTCTTTAGATGCCAGAGCTGTGCTTGATTCCTGCACACTTTTTACCACACCCCCCCCCCTCCCCTGATCATCCTCCCCCCCCAAAAAGATTGGGGTGCCAACATTGCCCTTTTCCTAATAAAAGCTTCCGTAGCTCACATGTTACAGCTCCTACTACTTGCTGCCATGGGCAGGAAGCAGTAGGGGCACTGTCTTGGTACACACTTCTGAAAAATGTACACAATGCAGAACAGTGCTCAAGCGATCACACCTCTGAGTGGTCAAGTACCATATGCGGATTACATGTACAAGTGAAAAAAAAAGTTTTACCAGTAAAAATATAAAAAAATATTAAAAGTTCAAAACACCCCCCTTTTGCCATTTTACAAATAAAAAATAAATAATAATAATTGGCTGGCCCATAAAAGTCATATCTAATATAAAATATAAAATTATTTATTATGTACAGTAAACAGAAGAAAAGAATTCCAAACAGTAAAATTGCAATTTTTTGGCAATTCATGTCCATAAAAAAATGGGAATAAAAACTGATTAAAAATTTTCATGTACCCCCAAAAAGGGAACCCCCCCCCCCCAAAAAACGACACACACTGCAAAAAACAAGCTCTCACTTATGTGCATAGATGAAAAACTAAAAAAGCTCTTAGTTGAAAATATGGCACTGAAACGTAAATGTAAAAAGTAGAGAATGTTTTTATTAGATAAAAATACTAAAATATAGCAAAACCCTATATATTTAGTATCAACGGAATTGCTCCCCCCCCCAATACAGATAAAAATTAAATTTTTTCCTAGCATGAACTTTATCAGAACTAAACCTCCACAAGAATGGCACAATTAATTTTTTTTTCACATTCCACCCCATATAGAATTTTTTAGGGGGTTTTCCAGTACATTGTATATTATGGTAAATGTCACCATTAAAAAGTACTTATTGTCAAACAAAAAAGACTTTTTACATATAAAAAAAATCAGTATGCAAAAACCCCTTTTTTATCGTAATTCAATGAAAGCAGACTGCTTTATAGGTCAATATATGGATTAAAAAAATACTTTGAAATATTTTGTTGCCTATTCAAATAGAAAAAAATACTTTGAAACATGACATTAGATATTGATAATGCATTAATAAAATAATATAATTTATATGCCATGTTTTCCAATGCAAATATGCCATTTCATTGCGATCTATTATGATGTCACCCAGGAATTTCCTCTGACAGTGTTGGCGGATGATGAGGAATGACCCCATGGAAATAATATCCCTGAACTCGATGTGTCCCTAGAGAATTTTGGGATGGTCCAACTCAGGGATTTTACTTTAAAGAGTGCCCTGGAAAATGTCACGGTTTTGAATAGTTTTCCCCAAAATCCAGGTGGCGATAACAGGTTCCCATACTTATGAACAATGATCTGTTATACCATGCAAACAAAGTGAGGGATGACGTTGTAGAACAACTTCTGGTACAAATAGACAAATGGTATTAGATATAGCCCACTCCCATGTGTTGGGAGATCACTTGTGAGTTCATAAGACACAGGAGGTATTCATCAAAGGTTTTATTGGCCAGAATGTCATAGAGTGCTCTCTAATTTTTGCCAGTCCTGTCCAGTCTGCAAATGAATGGCTCTGGTCTCTCATTTCCATAGCCCATTAGTACCTACACCCATCATAGAAACAGCTTTTTAATGCATAACATGGATCTGGCAGGTCTGTTAGTTAAATATGCTAAAGACCACCAATATATCTTGGTTGTCCTGGATTATGCTACATGGAAAAAAGAGGTGTCTTGTCAAAATGTATTGCTCAAGAGTTGTTCCATATTTTTGCCAGAACGGGACTGCCTAAAGAGATCTTGATTGATCAGGGAATACCCTTCATGTTACCTATTAAGACAGAGCTGTGTACTATCCTGAACATCAAGCAGTTACGTACTTTAGTGTACCATCCACAGACAGATGGGTTAGTAGAGTGTTTTAATAAAACACTGAAGGTGATGTTAAGAAAGGTAGTGGAGAAAGATGGGCCAGATTGGGACTGTCTGATACCCTACCTATTGTTCTCTCTAAGAGAAGTCCCTCAGACCTTTACTGGGTTTTCACTCCTTGAACTTTTGAATGGATGGGACTCTCAAGGGTTACTTGACATAGCTAAAAAGACCTGGGAAAGCGAGGAGACTCCATATAAAAGCATAATCGAGCATCTTGCTGAAATGCAAGAGAGATTGGCTAATGCCGTGCCAACAGTTAAGGAATATCTTCTCCAGGTCTCAGAAGCCCAATTTAGAGTAAATAACTGAATTGCTGGAAATAGATAGTTCCACCCAGGAGATCGATTACTTGTGCTTGTACCCACAGTAGAAAACAAATTCCTTACGAAGTGGTAGGGACCGTTTGAAGTCTTTGAAAAGGTAAGTGAGGTTAACTATAAAATACACCAGCCAGGTAAAAGAAAGCCTAACCAGGTGTATCATGTAAACCTCATCAAGCCCTGGAGAGATAGGGACTCTATGAGACTCAGACTGGCCCACAGAGAAACAGGAGAAACCTCCGGTCGGTCAGTGAGTATTGTAGACCTGGTGTTGTTTTTAACTGCATATTTCTAACTCCTCAAAAGAGGTAAAAAAGCATAGAAATGAGACAAAAGCAAGAGGCAGAGTATATGAGGCATATACAGTCATTTACAGTAGATGTAGGGTGTGTCCATAAAATAAACCCCACCAGTGGGACTTAAGCACCCCAGTTCAACACTGGATTCTATGGAAACACTTTGTTTGCCGTGCCAGACCGAGGTTGGTTTTCAAGAAGTCACTATTTCAGACACCCTCTCACCACCACAGAAACAGCTATGTAGGGATCTTTTAGTTCAGAATAAGGACAGGTTCTCTGATTTGTCTGGTCTCACCTCAGTTATTGAGCATGTGATTGTCACGGAATCTTATATTTGGTAAACACAAAGCCATAATGAATGATAAAATAAGGAATCATTGAGGAATCTAAGATTGGTAAGTCAAGCCCTACAGTCTTGGTGGCAAAAAAAAGGGAATGGCACATCTGTAATGACTATAGGAAACTTAATGAGGTCTCCAATGTGGGCGCATACCTAATGCTAAGGGTAGACAAACTAACTGAAAGGTTTAGGCCTGGCCTGTTACATTACCAAACTGGACCTCACAAAAGGGTATTGGCAAATCCCATTATCAAAGGAAGCCAAGGAAAAGACTGCCGTTTCCACCTCCTGATAGATGCGACCAACACATAAGGATGCCTTTTGGGTTGCACGGAGCTCCTGCCATGTTTCAAAGGGCGATGGATCGCATGTGGATTCCTCACAACAAGTATGCCACTATGTACCTAGATGATATTGTGATAGTTAACCGTGACTGGGGAAGTCATCAAGGAAAACGGCAGGCAGTCTCAGATGCCCACAGGAGAGCTGGGTTTACCATCAACCCCCTAAAATGTGCAGTTGGTATGGAAGAGGCCAAATATCTGGGGTATATCAGTTGAAGGGACTTAATAAAACCCCAGATATAAAGGTTGAAGCAGTACAAACTTTTATCCTGGACTTTACCACAATAGCAGCCATTTTAACAGAGCTCACAAAAGGGACCCAGTCAGTCATGGAGAGGTTGCCTCTACAGGCTGAAAGAGCCTTTAATGAACTGAAACATGCCTTATGTGAATAGCCAGTCCTGGTAACCACAAATTTTACGAAGGAATTCATAGTACAGGCAGATGCATCTGATGTAAGCCTGGGTGTGCTAATATCGCAAGACATAAGTGGAGAAGGACACCCTGTTTATGGAAGCTTTCCCTAGCCCCAAAAAATGTTTCATAGTGGGAAAAAAAACCTGGGCATTAAGTGGGCATTAGAATCACTCAGGTATTATTTACTGGGCAGATGGTTCAAAACTTTTCTGATTATGACACACTGAAATGGATGATAATTAAAAAAGGGAATAACTCCAGGATAGCGTGCTAGTTTCTGGAGTTACAAAACTTTAGGTTTAATGTGGAACACAGACTGGATATACTGCAAGGAAATGCAGATACACAATCGAGAGTGTGCAGTTTGGTGGCGGAAGGAGGCAAGCCCCTCTGATTGGGGCAGAGGAAGAGAGTAAGTGACAGTGCATAAGGTACAGTGGTTGATGGCCAATTTGTGTCACCGAGATGACTGGTCTTAGTGAAGTAAGCCGGCAATCTTTATCAGTAGCCTTAGGTTGCTGACACTTTACAATGCTAGCATAGCTGCTTAAACAGTTTGATCCGGGCTGTTTTTTTTTTTTTACTGGAGTAGTCTGAGCTGGGTAAAATGACTACTCTCATACATCCAGACCGGGTTTTTCCTGGCTTTTATAAGCCAGGAGTTTTTGGTGAGCTGATGTGTGGCTTCAAGCCTGGATTGTGCCTGGAGGTTTTCTGTTTTGTTTCCAGATAGAGATGTTAAACCTTGATGTACCTCAAGAAAGACTGTATGGTGATGACAACCTGTTTTGCCTGACAAAAGGTCATCCTTATATGCCTTAGTTTTGCACCCTGCTGAAGAAAAGCTGTTGGTTTTCATTTGGACTTTATTTTAATAAAATACATTTGATTTGGACGTTTCTCTCTGTGGTCCCTGTGATGGAGCTGAACTCTACACTGTCCACAGGTATTCGGCTTGCTCATAGTGAGCAAACTGTTCCATCTGTGTCAGGTGTGAAGGGTGCCTTCGCCAGACTGCATGTTTCAGCTCCTTTCACAGATATTCAATAACATTTAGATCAGGGCTCATATAGAAGATGCCACTTCAGGATAGTACAATGCTTTTGTTTTAAGCTGTTTGTTTTTTGTTCTTATCCAGTTGGAGGACCCATGTCCTGCAACTGAAAACAGGCTTTTTGACACCGGGCAGCATAATTAGCTTGAAGAATGCCTTGATAGTCTTGACATTTCATTGTACTAGGCACAGATTCAAGATGCCCTGTCCTAGATGCGGCAAAGCAGCCCCAAAACAAAACTAAGCCTACTCCATGTTTCATAGCAGGCACAATACTTCTTTCTATGCTTCATTTTGAATCTGTGAACAGAGAGAAAGGCCGTGTTCACACGGCTTATTCCCGACGGATTTGTGCGCCGTATTGAGCGCACAAATCCGTCGGAAATAAGGGGCGGGACGGGGGCGGGGCCGGAGCGCGGCGGGGGCGCCGCTCCCGGCCCCATAGACAATGCATTGTTTACGGCGCGTCCGCGCCGTAAATAATGTGCATGTCACGTTCTACCCCCGCGGCGGATTTGCCGGCGGGGAGGAGCGACGGAATCCACTGTTCTCTATGAGAGCAGTGGATTACCGTAATTGCTGCCGCGGATTGGCGCCGTACTGACGCGCAAATCCGGCGTGGTGTACGGCGCCAATCCACGGCAGAATAAGCCGTGTGAACGGGGCCTTAATGTGACTTGCCAAGAAGATCCAGTTTTGTCTTCTCTGTCCAAAGGACATTCTCACAGAAGCTTTGTGGATTGTTAATAAGCATTTGGAAAATTCCAGTCTTGCTTTTTTATGATTTCATTTTAACAGTAGTTTCCTCCATGGTCATTTTCCATTAAAGGGGTTATGCCACTAAGTAAAATTGACGTGGGAAGCTTGCAAATTAAATTGCAAACATTTTCACCATTCATCACTATTAAAAATTCTGTACCGATTTTGTTTTAGCTGCTTTCTTAGTGATCTATTGTTTACAGCTCATCTCCAGAGGCTATGACCAGGGCTGAGACCTTCTTAGTCCTGGCCAGACATGCTCAGACATCACCTCTCCTCTCAGGCAGCTACTGAGTGTTCAAACCCCAGGTGCTGTCATTCTACTCCTGTCCTCTGTACTACTTAGTAATTAATCAAACAGTGCAAATAAATGAAAAAAAAGAAACCTCAGTGAGGTCTGTGCATTGATAAAGAGAAAAAAAATCCACAGGTTTGGTTCCTGCAAGGATTTGAACCTAGGACCCTTGTGTCTGGAGGCAAAAACTTTACCTCTGAGCTACATTGTAGCTACTTGCAGCTCTATTACTACTCTACACAAACAGACCTTTCTTTGACTAGAGAGAGGAAAGGCATGGTCATGTCTTCCTGCTGGGTCACATGATATGCAATTTAAACAAATAACATGCCCCCTTCTGTGCACACAGAGCTGAGGAGCTGGATGCAGGAGGTAAGAAATGACATTGTGGCAAAGCCCCTTTAAGTCCACTTTGGCAAAAACATTGACAGATGGTGGAATTTAACACTGATGTACCTTGACCTGGTAGGTCACCTATAATCTCTTTGTAAGTTGTTCTGCGCTCTTTCATTTCTATTTATAATATCTGTCATTTCAATTTGTCATCACATTTCCTTTTTGTGGCTACATTCAGGGAGATTGACTACAGTCCCATTAACCTTAAAGGTTTTTTTTAGGGTTTCACAGGCATCTTAGCTGCTTCTCTGGGTTAGATTTTCAAATACAGGGGTTGATCTATCCTCCCAGTAGGTGTATCTTCCTTCACTGATGAGTGCTGACCTCATAACGCTCCCTCCTGCACCCTTCCGAGTCCTCTTCATTCTGTGTGAGTAGTGGGAGGGAGTGGATGTCACAATTCTCCAGAACTTCTTCCATAGTCAGTTCCCATGCTTTGAGAGCTTTGATAGTCACCTCCCTCCGAGGCTCCACAATTAATACCTGTAAGTAGAACACCTGCATTGGTGCAAACTATTAAGACACCTTTTATGCTAAATACAAGACACACCTTAATTTAACATGGTCTAACCCTAAGGTCAAATTATTTACAATCTTTCCAAGTGGTAGCATTATATTTTCTAGGTCAGTTTCATTATTTTTTTTTCTTTGTTATTACTTTAGACAGTTTCTAGATATTTCATTGTATGTGTAAATACAGTATCTCACAAAAGTGAGTAGATCTCTAATATTTTTGTAAATATTGTATTATATCTTTTCATGGGACAACACTAAAGATAAATGTAAATTTTGGGTGCCCTCAAAATAACTCAACAGACAGCCATCAATTTCTAAACCACTGGTAATAAAAGTGAGTACACCCCTAAGTGAAAATTGACAAATTGTGCCCAAAATGTCAATATTTTGTGTGTCTACCATCATTTTACAGCACTGTCTTAACACTCTTGGGCTTGGAGTTCACCAGAGCTTCACAGATTGCCACTGGAATCCTCTTCCAGACCTCCTTGATGACATCACAGAACTGGTGGATGTAAGAGACCTTTCGCTCCTCCATCTTCTGTTTGAGGATGCCCCACAGATGCTCAATAGGGTTTAGATCTGGAGACATGCTTGGCCAGTCCAGCACCTTTAACCTCATTTTATTTAGCAAGGCAGTGTTAGTCTTGGAGGTGTGTTTGAGGTCGTTTTCATGTTGGAATGCTTGCCCAGGAGGGCCCAGAAGGGAGAGGATTATGCTCTGCTTCAGTATGTCACAGTACATGTTGGCATTCTTGGTTCCATTAATGTATTGTAGCTCACCACAGCTGGCAGCACTCATGCAGCCTTAAACCACAACACTGTCTTTGTACTCTGGTTGCCACCCCACACGCTTGACTCCATCTGAACCAAATAAGTTAATCTTGATCTCATCAGAACACAGGACATGGTTCCAGTAATCCATCTTCTTAGTCTCCTTGTCTTCAGCAAACTGTTTGTGGACTTTCTTGTGCATCATCTTTAGAAGAAGCTTCCTTCTGAGTCCTCACAAATATAAAAATAGGGTAATCTGGCACCATCAATGAAATCCATTTTTTTATTTTAATTTAATCCATAGGAAATAAACAAAGTGCAGATAAAAATATGCTGCAACCAGCACCTACTTATGCGTTTCAGGCTTGTAACAGCCCTTGTTCACAGAATGTAGACACAAATTAATCATTGTTTACAATGAAGCAGTCAGTGTGTGATGTAGCCAAAGGACGTTCACTTTTTTGCCTTTCTATGACTCTTTCAATCTATTTGTATCTCTGTTGCAACTTGCTGATGACACTCAAAGCTCAGTGATCACTTCTGTCTGAGAGCATCCTGCTTGAAGCCTTGCAATGGTGATGTACTGTTGATCATTTGTAAGGTGCTGTCTTGGTCTCATGATGTCAAAATATGAACAGCATGATGAGGAGGAATGTTTAATTCAAATTCAGATTGATCATTTGTATTGGGCAATTCAGGGATCAATCACCTGTTATGAATTTTGCAATTAAGCTCCTTGTTAGAGATCAGCAAGTTGTGCAAAGAGTACTGAAATATTGAACAGTTGAACATGTGCATTCTAAGGTTCAGGGACTAAACTAAGGTTTAGTTCATTTAAAAAAAAATCATGAAATTTCATATTAATACTGAAGTTTCAACCAAAAGCCCAACATCCCTAACTTTTTGTAGTGTATTTGTATAAAAAAAAGTTTGATTAAAAAACATCACCCAAAAACATTTAAAAATGAAAATCTATTACGAGTCAGAAAAAATTGCTGCAAATAAACTATGCGTAGATGTAAAAAAGGGGAATAGATGTGCTAGAAGCAAGCCTCATTTCATTTTGGAGGAGATGTATTACTTTTTCACCAGGTGCATTAAGTAACAAACATATTATGTAATTGGGATATATAAACCCATCAAGTCTATTACTAATGCTCTAAAACTCTTGTTGCATAGACATCACGTCCTTCAAGCGTAACCGCTTAGGAAAAAAAGAACCTCAAAACAAAATACTTCCATGACACATCAGCTGTCATTCCACCTGGAGTCTGACCATCCATAATATTTTCCCTGGAGCCTTCACACAAAATATCTTGCTCTTATCCCCTTCTGAGCTAGTGGCATCTATGATTTACCTGCATGACATCTTATTAGCGGCAGCTTCGACTAAGGCTTTGACCTCTCCTGTCAGTTTCTCTTAATTTACTTTCTGCTTTGAAGTGCCGAAGCAACATGGTGAAATCAATTTCTCTTCTTTGGATTGTCTCAAGCCACTAGCGTCCATCATGGGCATGAGGCATAGGCCATAATCCTTGTTTTTTTCCCCTGAAAGGACTGTTAATCAGCTCTGTTAAATATGTGGTTACTATAAATCAGTTTTGTTTATGTTTGGTGCATTCATTCTGTGCTATTCTTTTTTCGGTCTCCTTGATGTTTTTTTATATACAGTAAGATGTTGCCTCCCACAGGCAGCCTAGCTATACTGAAATGTTCAAACTAAAAATTAAAAATGTGGCCACAGATTGTACCATCCATACACATCCTTCTGTCTCTTTTGCTGCTTCTTACAGGGTTTCAGCAGTAAAAACATACAGTAAGCAATAGTAGTAGAGCTGAATTTGTCTCTTAACATTTTGCCGCTGCATTGTTTGAGAGCTCAGGTAAATCTGCAGTCTTAGGCCATTGATATTGTTTGTCACATACACACTTACCAGAGCGTGAAGTTGGTGCGACTGCAAGGGGTTAATCTATCTCCACTCAATTAAACTGGCACTCACCTTCCACACAGATTGCAAACTGAGCAAAAATCACACCTGCAACCACAACTCGAACAGGAGCAAAAGGTCCCCATCATTCTCAAATGTTGGGTTAAAATACTTAGACACACAGACACTGCTTTTCAGCAATCACAGTGTTAAACACTCTATCTATAGATTCTTTAGAGTATGCAAACTTATTAAAATTTTAAGCTTTCATAGACAAAGGGCGACAAGTATGTACAGGGTTGCACCAGTATTCTGGTGTCCTTTCAGTCCAAAAACTGTTGCAACCCTGTTCTCTAGATGTATGAGCAGGCGCACTCCAAAATTAGGTGCATTATGTGATGCATGCGGCACTTTGAAATTTGCCCAAGCTGTGGGGGTGTTCTGGAGGCATGTTGCACAACAACCGTATGATTGTACACATTTATGACTGGAGGATGACAAAACTGGGCTCATTACTGCTGGAACAGGCAGACCCAGTTAATAGTGGTTTACCTGTGCCTGAGTTGATGTTTTGGAGCTAGAAAGTGCAAAATCTCTGACCCACTATAGAGCAGGTTCATAAATTCAGACGCGTTCTACACTACTAATGCGCACAATAAAATTGACGTCTGGGCAACAAAATTCATACATGTCACAAAAAAGGTAGAGTGCTTACAAATAATACAAAAATAAAGATAAATAAGATGACATATACACACGCAATGACAGTTATCCAATAAAAGGAAGAAATAATGAAAAATAACTAACATTAACAATGCAGAGGCCCTTCTGTTCTCAGGGGCAAGGAGAAAACTGGAACACAGTTCAGACATTGACTGAACCTCACGCTGTGAACATGATTGTCTCGTTGAGACTATATTTTTTAGTTTCAAAACTTCAGTTCAGATTTCTAGCACTGCCCATCAGTTCATTAGGTTAATGTGTTGTCCAGGATTGAACAGTGCGGTAATAAGAGGGAAGGACCAGGAATACCTATCTGTATGTGTCCTTGAAATGAACCTTTGGAGCATGATTGGGGGATGTTGAGGTTGAATACACAGACTTTTTCTGTCCATCCTTTGAAGTGTATATAAATCCATGTCCCATGTCAAGAGTTACACACCGCAGATAACCTATCATCCTGGACCTCCATAATTCAGGCCCAGAAATTACTTCTGGTTGGAATTTATGACTTTTACTATAGACTGGAATCACAATGTGACTAATAAAAGGATAACCAGATACCTTTCATAACATTGTTATTCACAGCAATTTGTTCCAAATTACAAAGAGAAAATAAATTTGTATGGATCACATGGGTTTTATTGTATGTACACTACTACTTATTGAAAGAGATTTACTTAGCAAAGTGCACCAGATTCAGTCATTTTAGTTTCCATGTTCTTTTTAGTTCAGGAAAAGGGGCATGGCTAAAAGAAGTTGTAAAAGTTGCTAGATTTATTAGCAGACTGCCCCGTTATTGTGTCGCCACATTTTGGTATGATGTAAGCCAACCACAAGTTGGAAGAAGCAAAGGTGTCTAACATATTTTAAAAGATGTGCCAAATCTATCAGACAGTGTGCCCCAGTACAATAGATTTGGTGCAGTTTATACCTTCCCGGTCTAGCATTACGCTATTTAGGATAGTATTAATAAACCTCTCTGATTGTGTTGATAATCATGTTCTATGCAACTGAATACTAGTGGCGTGCTTCAGGTTAAAGCCAAAATTCAACTCAAACCCGAGTGCTTCAATTTGGGGTGGCCTGGATCACCTTTCAGCGTAAATCCCCCCAAAAAAATTGTCTTTAAAGGAGTTCTCCACGTCTTCTTTCTTTTTTTCATTAGCACACTGCTACCCATTAAAAATTAAAAACATTTTTTTACTCACCTCTCCTTTCCATTTTAGTGCTTTGTGTTGTCACTTTCCTCAGTCTTTTATTTTCATCTTCCAAATGGGGACATCACCTCTGCAGCCACCAAGTGATGTAAGCAGAGGCACTTAATTGTTCAGGCACTTAACCGTTCAGTTCACTTCCGAACGGTGATGTAAATGAATGACGCTTGGCATCACACGTCATGGGTAGCAGTGTGTTAAGATAAAAAAAGGAGAACTCCTTTAACTGTAAATGTAACTCTAACCCCAAGTTAAAGTTAGAATGAGGATTTGTAGGCCTTTTTTATCCAGTGTCAACTTGGGGTGCCTGAGGCTCACCAATGGAGTTAATTCTTTGGGCCCACCAGTAGAGTTGATTCTTAAGGCCCACCAGTGGAGCTGATTTTTAGGGCACACCCCACAGCTACTGTACATGACTCTTGCATACTGACTCTTGCTTTCTGCCTCTCTTTCTTTGCCTTTCTCCCTGAAAATCAGCCTCAGATCTGCCCAATTCCCACGGGTGGTTTCCCCTATTCTACTGTGGCCCAGTCTGAGCCTAGACTTACCTCTCTGCATCGCTTTTAGGCCTAGCAGTCTCATAGCTCTGACATCACTTAGAAATTGAATGCCACTTCCAAACCTACATCCCATTGGGATTTCCTAATGTGATGTGGGACTGGAAATGATGTCAGAGCGACAGTGCCACAGAGAGTTAAGTCAACCCTAAAAACCCTATATTATTTGACATTTTATTGATGGTATAACATCTGGTATATTATGTTTAATTCTGGGCTTTAGTTTATAGAAAGGATGTAATGGAGCTATAGAAAGTGCAAAGACGAACAACCAAACTAATAAGGGGAATGGAACATCTTAGTTATGAGGAGAGGTTAAAAGAATTGAACTTATTTAGTCTCGAGAAAAGACAGCTCTGTGGAGACATGATTAATTTATATAAGTATATAAATGGCCCCTACAAAAAGTATGGCGAAAAACTATTTCATGTAAAGCCCCCTCAAAAAACAAGGGGACATTCCCTTCGACTAGAGAAAAAAGGATTCAGTCTTCATAATTTCAATATTCATACATATGTAGCCATATAAAACATCTGGATCCAGTTTGGTGGCAGCTTTGGGACCAGGAATGAAATATTCCTTAGGGCAAATTGGTTCTTGACTTATGGGTTACAAAGTCTTCAACAGTTTGACAAAGTAAGCTTAAAAAACTACCTATCTCCCTCCCTTCATCCACATTTTTAACTTGGATGAACATGATGGACATATGTCTTTTTTGAACAGCTATGTATAAATTACAAATAAGGCTTAAGATACAGAGGCAAAGCAAGCATATAAGGTATTCCATGTTCTATTTAATGTATGTGATTAATGAAGGATACTTTATGCTTAGCTATATGAATAATTCTATACGGATATGTAACATTACATTGTCATTAGACATTATCAATGATCCCATATTTATGTCTGCTATCAAGTGGAAAAATACTTTCCCTAGAATGATATATTACTAAGCAACAAAGAAAAAAGCCAGTATAAAAAGGTGATAAGTGTTTAGTCAAATGTAGAAAAAAAATAAAAATAAAAAAAAAGACTAAGAATAATAAATAATTTGGTTCATAATGGTTAAATGTAATAAGTAAATACCTTATTATATTATTGAGCTAGCATTATCTCCAGCAGAAAGTGATGATGTTTTTCATTTACGAATGTAGCAGAATTTAGCTTTACGGTAATATCATGGCTCTCCCCGTTATCTACTCTTATCTAACAACAAAGGCCATTGAAAAGCATTGAAAAAGTTTAGATAAAACTCTGTGCCTTGATATAATGTTCCAATATCTGTCAAGTTCATCTTTGCTACATCTGTATCTGTGTTTTAAAACACTCTACTTTGCAATATTGCTTAAACAGTAGCTCTCACTCTTGTGGATTTGACACATCTGTGTACTACACAGGCAGACATTCATTTGAATGGCTGCCATCTACTACTACATTTTCCCTGCAGGGCTGCTGGCAGCAAAATATGACCAGCCTGAGCTTTCCAAGTAAAAAAAAAAATGCTGATTGTCAGAGGTATATTAAGTAAATCCTGCAACAATCAGCTGATTGCCGCCACAGCTTCAATATAGAAAGGGATTGTCAAATTCCAGGGTGAAGCAGTTAGTCTTGAGATTTCTGTTGGTTTATTTTATTGCAGGGGTTAATTATAAGATCCCTGGTGGTCAAGGGGGTAACTAAAGAAGTTGGACCCCATAGCAAACTTGTGAATGCCCCTTTTCTCTTACCAGGTTAGTATTATTATTACCAGGTCGACTTAACCCCTTGTTTTCTCCTTCCTGTCTTCCAAGAGACATACCTTTCATATAAGGTATAAGGCGTATAAGGCTTATTTTTGTGAGACAAGATGTATATTTTTTAATGGTACCATTTACCATACCATATAATATACTGTGAAATCAGAAAAAAAGTATTTGTTGTGTGGAATTGTACCTTTTTTGAGAGGGGGCTTCGTTTTATGGATGTTTCAAGAATGAATGATTATATTCCTGACTTCAGTTTTCTTCTTGTATTGCTAACTTTTAGAGTCCTGTTGAGAGTCCATGTGGGGGAAGCAACGTACTTGTTTTAGACCATTTTTAACAGTGAATTGCAGCAGGATGTTAGTTACAAATCTTTAGTTATAATTTAAAATTCCTCCATACACAGTTGCAACAGGATGCTCGTCATAAGGCTATCATAAAACTTTTTAAAAATCCTACACTTTTGTTTTTGATTTTTTTTTTGTGTTTGGGGTCGTACACATTTTAATTTAGTGTTTTAGGTATAGGATTTTTTCTGACGCCCTTGGCTGCTCATCCTGATCCTTAAATACAATGCCAGAGCCTCAGGAATACAATACCAGAGACACAGGAATGGCAGAAGCAGCTAAGTGGTAGAAAATTGAAGTGTTTGTCAGGGCTGGAGTGATGGAAGTGCAGAGGTGGGCAACCGCCTAGTGTGCCTATCTCTGCATGTCATCAGGACGGTGCAAGCATGGAGTGGGCTGAGGAGCTGAGCCCACGCCATACTCACCGCTTTTAAACTTTTCTTTTACCTTCCCTGCCTGTCTTGTGGGGGAAGGAGTGACTGTCATTTATGGGGAAGAGGTGCAGGGTTTAGGGGGAAAAGGGTGGGGGGCAGGGGGGGAAAAATTTCTAGTCCCCCCCACACACCCCTTTGCCATTTTTTTTGACAGCATCCAAATTGGTGCATT
Source organism: Phyllomedusa bahiana (assembly GCA_025379985.1). Taxonomy (NCBI): domain Eukaryota; kingdom Metazoa; phylum Chordata; class Amphibia; order Anura; family Hylidae; genus Phyllomedusa; species Phyllomedusa bahiana. The sequence goes on from JAODAL010005183.1 coordinate 103,643, forward strand.
ACTGGGAAGAGAAGGAGGAGTCGTGAAGTATTGGTACAGTGTTACAGTTTATGGCGAGTTGAGTTTAGTGTGGGAGGAATGGATTATAAGTGGTTAGAGTGGGGGAGAAGGTAGAGGTGGAGGGGTTAGAGTGGTGGTTTCAGGAGTGACAGGTGGGATGGGTTGTACCTCCCAACCCTTTCCCCAAAATCCGTAGGACAGTCCAGTTTCCATTTTTGGGGAAACCAGGGCAAACGCGTGACCTCAGCACCCAAAAACAGTCCTACCAACATCCCCATCCTGGGACATATGGCAAGTGTGGCAGGTTGGCAAAGTCCATATATATTGGTCCCTTCCCACCCTAAAATACCAACCTGCAACTGCACCAGAAGCAGACCCTTACATTAGAGTGTCTGCTTATGATGGTAACCCAGCTCTAATAAGAGGGGGTTAGTTTCAGTCATGGGTGACAACAAACACTGCTGGCTGACACAAATGGTTTATTACATAGTTTGTAAGACCAAAAAAAGACAGATGTCCATCCAGTTCAGCCCTTTTGGGTGCTATTTTTTTTGACCCAGAAGAAGAAAAAAAATCCCCATAGGTAAAAACCAATTTTTCCAAATTTTTTAGGAAAAAAATTCCTTACCAACCCCAAACCCGGGAAACAGAATAAACCCCTTTGGATCAAAAACCCCTTCTCCAGAATCCTAGCCCAATATAATTTTTTAAATTTTTGCATTTTCACATGGCCAATTTGGACACTGATTTTTCAGCATCCAAATCTACTTCAAATTTGCTAAGGTTTTTTCCAACACTGTTTTCTTTCTAAAACACCCATATAAATTTCTTGTCAGGGCAATTTTTGGGCATTGACCACATCCAAAACCACATAAAAAATGAGTGAAAAAAGTAAAAAAACGTGTCACACTTATGGATATGGTTTTGGACGAGGTTTTGAGGCTCTTCATTGATTCCCATGGACATTTTACTCATGAAAAATGCATCAAAAGTTGACATGTCTCTTACTTTTCAGTAATTAAAAAAATAAGGGAATAAAGGCTGACATGTATGTATTTTGGTGCTCAGGGGGGCTAAATTTTTTTTCGTTCATTTGGGAGCGTAGAATCGCCTAAATCTATGAAACCCGTTCTACTGTTTGGGGCCTAAAATTTTGCAAATTTTTTAGCTACAAAGCGAAACTTCTGGCTGAGGGAAAAAAAACCCTTTTTAAAATTTGGGCTACCCTTTCCACAGTAATGCGCCGGATTTGCCAAAAAAAAACAGGCATTTCATGAGAAATTTTTTTACGCTTTTAAATGCACACACCCCCCCAGCCCCCTGATCTCAGACGCAATTTCAAAGGGGGCCTCATAAAAAGCCTAAAAAAAAAAAACTGGAGTGGGTTTCCTGATTAAAAATATAGTTAAAAAGATTTTCCCCCTTGAAAAAACATTTAGACTTCTGATGCAAAGGGCCCCGTACATACAAGTCACCAAAAAACGAGTGTATGAAACTCCTAAACCCGTGCTTAAAAAAAGCATCCAAATCCCGCGATGGGAAAATATCCAAAAAAGGGAGCCAAGTTATGGGAGAAAGGGGCCTGTCAACAAAACCCCCTATTATTAACAACCCCGAAATTTAAAAAAAAAAAAAAACTGAAAAAACAGACACAACTGCCCCTAAAAAAAGGGTAGAAAATGGGCGAAATTTAATTTTAACGAAATGGAATTCTTTAAAAATTTCAGGAAAACTTCGATTCGGAACGAAGGGCGAACTTTTTGGGGGACTTTCGCGTGAACGAAGTGTGCTTTTTATTGATAAAAAGGCTGGGGAGCACATGGCTTTTCATGGGGCAAAAACTCTGGGGGAAAAAAAGGGCATAGCCTGCATTACATTTTCAGAGAATAACCCCAAAAAAAGACCGTCAGGATTCCCTTTGGGCGTCACCGCCCCTATATAAACCCGGCGCGACCCCTGGGAAAAACTTAAAAACACCCCACTGTACTGATTAGGGAAGGTGCTGCCCCCGGGTGCTAATGATATCTCTTAAATAAAGAACCCTTTTTTATTAAAAGGATTTTTGGGGGGGGGTCACAGCTTTTCCAGAAAACTGCTTTTCTTAACGTTCTATTTCTAATTTTTTTTGGGGGATTTGGGATCTGAAGTCCAGCGTGCTCCAGTTCACAAACAAAATACTTTTTAAAAGCTATCTGCTCCCCAAACACAATTTTAATATCCAAGGGGTGATCCCAAGCCTGTTTCCCGTTTGAATTCAAAATTTAAAAAAACAGGGGTTTTTTAAAAAATACAAAATACCCCTTCAAATTTTTTTTGCTCAATTTTTTTTGCGCAAAATTTTCATCCCAAAGGGTTAATTTTAAAATTTTTTTTCTGCTGCTGTGGGGGACTAAAAAAAAACGTCTTTTTTTACCGGGAAAAAAGACAAATTTTTCCCGTACAAAAACCCTAACCGAAGGTTAATTTACAAGTTTTTCTCTTTTGGTAGTTTTAAAAATCCAAAGCCCTTGTAACAAAGCTAAAAATGGTTTTTTTTGGCTGCCCCAATTTTTGGGGCAATTTACATCCAGGGGTTTTTAAATTTAAACGTTGTTCTGCTGCGTGGGGAAATAAAAGAAACCCTCTTTTTTACCCGGGAAAAAAGACATTTTTTTCCTTTTTAGCATAATTTATAAACGAAGGTAATTACAATTTTTTCCCCCTTTTTGGGTTTGCGGAAAAAACACGCCAAATTTTAACCCCGCAAAAAAAGCTGGGAATTTTTTGGGTGCTCAAATTTCCCTTTTTCGCAATTTACATCCAGGAGTTTTAAAATTTAAACGTTGTTTTGCTGCTTTTTGGTGAATAAAACAAACCATCTTTTTTTACCGGCCAAAAAAAAAAACCCTTTTTCCTGACCCTAATTTATAACCGAAAGGTTAATTAAAAAGTTTTTCCCCTTTTTTGTAGCGTAAAATTTCAACCCCTTGGTAAAAACGCTACAAAACTGGTTAAAATTTTTGCCCTCAAATTTTTTAAAGGGGGCAATTTAAAATCCAAGGGGAACTAATTAAATTTTTCTGCAGTTGTACTCAGTAAAAGAAACTTTGGGTTTTTACCCCCCCACGGAAAAAAATTCCGGGAGCATAAAATTTTATCCGAAGGTTAATTTTAAACCCGTTTGGGTTCTTTATTTTTCCGGGAAAAACAAAGAGTTTTTTAAAAAGGCAAAATACAAAATCAATTTTTCCTGCCCAAAATTTTTTGGAGCACAATTTTTTATCCCAAGGGGAAAACCCAAAACTTCTTTTGGGGTTTATTTGGAGACAAATAACAGGGGGGTTTTTATCATAAACAGATATCTTCATCAAACAGGTCTGTACATTTTTTGAACAAACAGTATGTCCCGACAGAGAGGGGCAGGATCTTCACCTGCAGTGGGAGTGACACCAAACATTCCTGGAGCAGGCCCAGGTCGCAGCACAGCAAAGGGAACGTCGCAGCAGGGGGCACTCTTTAGGCCACAACTGCCCGCGTCATCTACGGGCCCTATGCTGACTAGCAACCCCCGGTTTCTTTAATTTGGTTTTTTTAGGTTTATTCCACTTTCCTCCCCAAAGAAAAAATCTTACAACTACAGCCAAGGGTCTGTGGGATCGTCAGACACAACCCCTTTGTTGGCCTTTGGGCCCGGGCGGGTTTAGCGGCCCTCACCTTTCCTCAAACCCCCCTCTGTCCCCCTCCGTTTTCCCTCACCCAAAACATCTACTAATTTGGGCTGGGCTCAGCGCCACTTTTATGGAGGATGGAAAAAATTTGAGAAGTGCAGTCAGCAGCTACTTGGGAGGGGAAGAAATGGGGCCTATAACCCCTGGGTTCTTCTTTCAGGGGGAGGGGGCAAAATATAGATTGGAGAGTGGCATGGGGTCATGTTTTGGGGGACCTTTTGTGAGCCTCTGCAACCAAGACCTGGGGATGAGGAAAAGCCTGACGAAAGAAAAAACAAATAAAGTTTTAAAGTATCCACCGCAAATTGGGGGCCGGTGAAAACGAGGGGTTCATCATCGTCAGGGGAAAGGGCTTTAGCTTGCCGGGGTCAGGCAGCGGCGCAAACCAGCAAGTGGGGTTTTGGGGGCCATGAGTTTTCAGGTGGGAACAAACAGTGTGAGGGCGGGAAACCAAGCGGCCCCCCCGGGGGTAAAAACCCGCTTTCACATTTTCCAAGAAAGTACCAAGCACCCGGGGCTCAACAGGCAAAAAGGCGGCAGTATCACCTTAGGCATTTTGGCGTTGGGGGGAAAAAACAGCCCACCGGGCGGGTTTGGGGGGTTTTTTTGCTAAGAAAACCGGGGGAGCCGAATTTTGGGTATATGTAGAATCTTTGGGCAGAAAAGGGGAAACGTGGCCAGGGGGGCTAACGTTGGGGAAACCACGGGGCCCGCGTCAAAACCCTGCAGCGTCCCCCTCCGGGGGCCCGGGAGAAAACGTGGGGTCAATGTGGTGGTCCATCCTGCTGCCCCAGCCAGCGGCCCAGGCCACGCATGCCCAAATTTCAGCCCCCCCCCAAAGGGGGTCCCCCACCCCTGCAAAGGGGGTGTTTCCCCTTTGCCCCTTTCCCCCCGATCCAGATGCTCCCCGCTCCTTTGCTACTTTTGGCGCCAGCAGTCGTTTTAGCGAGGGGGATTGCAAAGAGACAACAATATGGGGTCTAACCATCCTAAGGTGCAGCAGCTGACAGTGCTCCTGTCCAATTGTTTTGGGACTTTCAGTCCCTCCCTTTCCAAAAGGGGGGGACTCTGCAAACCCTTTAGAGAAAATAATGGGCCTGCCGTCCAAAACTGGGGTCATTTTTCCCTTCCCGTGGGTACTCCCCGTTTTTTCCACCCTCCAGAATGTCATTGTGCCATGCCCGACCTCATGCTGCTGCTGCCCCGGGCCCCCCCACCCCTGTGTTATTGGGGCCACCTGTGGCCCACTCCTGTTTTTGCCACCTCCAAAAGTCATTGTGCCACTTTCCCGACCTCATTTTGCTCCCCGTGGTTTTCTACCGTGAACCCCCACACTGTGGGCATTTTTGCCCCAAACTGTGGCCTGCCCTTTTTTTTCCAAAAAACCAAAAGTCATTGTGCCCCGTCCCAACCTAATGCGGGTGTGCCGTGGGCCTCCACACTGTTTTCATTGTTCCACTCTTGGCCTACTCCTGTTTTTGCCAAAACCCCCAGAATTTCATTTTTGCCACTGTCTTAAACCCCCATGCTGCTTTCTGCCCCTGAAACCCCCACCAACCCGGGGTTTTATTGGCCCCTCCTTTGGCCTACTACTGTTTTGCCCCTCCAGAAAGTCATTGTGCCCTGCATGACCTTCCCGCCCCCCCCCCCCCCCCCCTGCTTGGGGGGTTTGGGGGTGCCTTTCCTTTTTTACTGGGGTCATTGTGCCCCTCTGTGGCCCACCCCTGTTTTTTCCACCTCCAAAATGTCATTGTGCCAATGTCTACCTCATGCTGCTGCTGGGCCCTGACCTTTCCACACTGTGTCCCTTTTTGCCAAATCTATGGCCTACTCCTGCTTTTGCCCCCTCCAGAATGTCCCTTTTGCCATGCCTTTAAACCCCATGCTGCCCCCGGGTGCCCCGACCTCCACACTGTTTTCATTTTTGGGCCCTTCTGTGGCCCCCACTTCTTTTTTTTGCCACCCCCAGAATGTCATTGTGCCACTGTCTGCCTCATTCTGTGCTGCCGTGATCCACACCAAGTGTCATTGTGCCCCTCTGTGGGCCATTCCTGTTTTTTCCACCCCAAATGTCATTGTGCCCCTTTCCTTTACCCCCATGCGGGTGCTGTGGGGTGCTGCCGTAACCTCCCCCACTGTTTTTCATTGTGCCACTCTGTGGCCTACTCCTGTTTTTGCCCCCTTTTTGAATGTTTTCTGCCAAACTATTACCTCATTCTTCCCCGCTGCCCGCCGTCACCCCCACCCCTTTTCACTAATGTTGCCCCCAGCTCGAAACTTGTTTTTTTCCAGGGTTTCGCTGGCATGACTTTAATTTAGGACATTCCGTTTAGTTTTTTGGTCCCGTTTTTTCCCCCTTAAGTGCCCCGGGAATTTTTTAGTGAAGCGATTCTAAGGGGCCCGGCCAAATAAAGTGCGTGTCAAAACAAAAAAACCCAAAATTGTATGAAGGGCCAAACCAACCCCTCTTTCATATTTAAGCATGGCACAATGTTCACAAACACCCTGCAGGGTCTGTGCAGCCTGGAAAAAGCTGTTTTTGTAACGTGATTCATCAAAGAAATATAAAAACCGAAAAAAATTTTTTTCCCCAAAAATTCCCGGGGAAGTGACCGAATTTGAATTTTTTAGAAATTCGCCCCTTTTTCCCAAAAAAAAGGAAAAAAATTAGAAAACTTCAAAAAAACCCGGGGCAGTTTCAAAACTCCTTTTCCTAAAACCCCTTAAAAAGGGCGTGGATTTGGCCTGATCTTTGGGGCATGGAAGAGTTTTAGGCTGCACAACATGATCCTGGGGGGACAGGGCCCCCAGCCACTGGGGCTAATCTTCCCCTGGGGGGTTTTTTTCTCTGTTCTTCTCACAGAAGATTATGCTTGTAAGCTGTGGCATTTTAATCACTCTCTTAAGCCTCCCATCACCATTGTTTTTTTGTTTGGCTTAAAATGCCCAAACAAAATTCAACCCCCATCCCATCCAAACCCTTAAATTTCCCCTCCACCTTGACCTATCACCCCATAACCTCTCACCTCCACCAATCATCCCATAACCTCAAACCTCAAACTATTACCCCATAACCCCACACCTCCACGTACCATCTCATTACCCCTCACATCTACATTTTACCTCCTTCTATCCTCCCATGCAAAGTTTATACAGAAGTGAGGAATGGGTTAGGAGGAGCTGGAAAAGTGAGGATTCTAAGATATTTGTGAGCAAAATTCTGCAGAGACAAGTTGTGGCCCAAGAAAAGTCGTCATGGTGGTCCACACCAGATGAAGAAGAAAAGGGAAAGTTTTCTGTGAGTTAATAGATGTAACTGGACTGTAATCACTTAAACAGTATGCCTGCAGAACCTGCGTACAACTGGTATTTACTAATATTTAAGCACTGTGTGGTGACAATATTGATAGAAGTGTAATGGTTTTGGTTCAGAAACAGTGTGGAGGTATTATTCAGTCCCTTTGTGATGGTGATATGTCTAGTGTGTGATTTTTCACATTATCAAGACAGTTTGCAAACTAGATTTTTTTTTAGGGACCAGTCCAGTTCTGATGTGGCTTTGAGGGCATGTTAGATACTGTCATAAATTACTCCCTCTAAGAAACTAGACCCCTTAAAGTATTTAAAAAGCATTTAGGAAGTTTGTTAACTCATTAAGTATTCCACTAAAATTAAAGCAAAGTGCAGGTGAATTTTCAAAATGTCACTTTTTTTTGCAGATTTTCAATTTTTATCCATTGTTCACTGGAACATGGTAGTTGTGACCAGGGAAATTCATTTTAATATCGATTCCCCCAATTATGCATTTTTTAGAGATGTTCCTTATGTGGCCCTGATACAGTATTTGAAAAATGTAACTGCAGAAAACTATAAAGAACATTGGGTTCTACAACACATATCACAGCAACAGAAAAACCCAATTAAAATCTAACTTTTAATAAATATACATTAAAATAGAATACAAAGGGGCTAGAGCCGGACTTACGGTTAGATGATGTTCTGAGAAAACAAAAATGCAAAAAAGTCCTGAGATTTAGTGCAATCACAACATAGTAGGAAAACCTAAATTAACCCTTTTATCTCCCTACCTGAAAGCTGAGACATCGCCCCAAAAAGGGTGACTCCGCAGAAAAATAGTCCCTAAGGTATAACCTATTCCTAGTCAGTAAGCAACAAGGAAAAAAGAGAAAAATAGGACATAAGAATATCCACCATACCCGACGTGTTTCCCCCTTCTGAATAGTAAGGGTTCCTCAGGGGACACAAAAATGTTGATTAAGAAAAAAGAGATCATCCCTTTCATTTGCATGCCAGACCTGATTTTGGGTATACCGTTCTACTATCATTGTTTATCAGGATACCCTTATCACTATTAACCTCAGAATATATATCTTTTTGCCTTGTTGCTTATTGAGTAGGAATAGGTTATACCTTAGGGACTATTTTTCTGCAGAGCCGCCCTTTTTGGGGCGATGTCCCCGCTTTCAAGTAGGGAAATAATAGGATTAATGTAGATTTTCCTACTATGTTGTGATGGGCACTAAATCTCAGGACTTTTTTGCATTTTTTTTTTCTCGGAACATCATCTAACTGTAAGTCCAGCTCTAACCCCTTTGGGTAACCATTTTCATTGATCACTTTTTTGTTTGGTGGGGTAATTTTTGTATTCTATTTTAATGTATATTTATTAAAAGTTATATTTTAATTGGGTTTTTCTGTTGCTGTGATATGTTTGGTACAGCATTTGGCCCAACCACAAGCCTCAGAATAGGAGGAGCACCTACTGGACTCCAGTTTTATTTAGGTGCCATTACAGGTTTTCAGACACTCTAAGGTGCTAAAACTTAATAAAAAAAACCTTAAAAAGACCTTATATTGTAAACTATACACCTTATATATCCAAGGACGCAGTGATTATATCAACCCCACAGGTGTTTCACAATTTTTTTAGCGTTAGGCTTTTTTACAAGGAATTATGGAAAAAATTAATCCAAAAGTTTTTTTACGCAATTTCTCCCAAGTTCGTCAATGTCACATCAGCAAAGCCCCAAAGTAGCAGAACAGATGAAACCTTTCAGAAGTCACCCCATTTTGGATTCAACACCCATCATGGATCTCATCTAAGGGTGTATTGTGAATTTTGTGCACACAGGTGTTCTATAGTTTTTTTTAGCATTGGGCCATGAAAATGGTGGGAAAAAACGGAGTCCTACCATTGTTTTTTGGGCTTACTTTTTACAGCGTTCACCGTGCGGGATAAAGGAAATAATAACTTTACGATGCTGGTTGGTACAATTGCAACAATATAAATCTTATATAGTTTTTTATGTTTTGCTGCTTTTACACAATAGAAATGTGTTTATAAAAAAATTGTGTTTTTATGTCATCATAGTCTGATAGCCACAACTTTTTTTTTTCTGTGTACAGAGCTGATTATGGGCTTGCTTTATGCGGGATGAGTTGACGTTTTTAGTGGTACCAATTTGGAGCACATATGACAGATCACTTTTTATTAGGGTTTTTTGTGAGGCGTTTTGAACAAAACACAGCAATCCTAGTAAAGCTTTTTATTTTTTACAGTGGTCACAGTGCTATAACATGCTAACTTTACTCAGGAGGTTGATACGATTACAGCGATACCCAATTTGTATATTTTTTTATGTTTTACTACTTTTACACAATAAAAACACTTATGAATAACAATAATAACACTTATGAATAAAGGAAAACATGTTTTTGCATCACCATAGAATGAGAGCCATAACTTTTTTATTTTTTTGTGTACGGAGGTATGTAGAGGCTTGATTTTTGCATAATGTTGATGTTTTTATTGGTATCATTTTGGGGGACAAAGCTTTTTGAACAGTTTTAAATCCATTTTTTGGAAGGCAGGGTGAAGAAAATTGTGCAATCCTAGTAGTGTTTTTTTTTTTTTTTTTAACAACGCTCACCGTGCAACATACAGGACAAGTTAGTTTTACTTGTGGGTCGCTACGATTATGACGATACCCAATTTATATCTTTTCTTTTTTTATTTTGAAGCACTTTAAAAAGAAAAAAAGTGTTTTTATTGTGTAAAACAATATTTATGCATCGCTGTCTTCTGATAGCCATAACTTACATCTTACAGAGCTGTATAAGGACTTTATTTGTAGGACAAATTAACAGTTTTATAGGCACCACTTTGGCGTTTATATGAGTTTTTGAGGGCTTTTTTTTATTCCATTTTATGTGCTGTGGAATGAACAAAAGTTGCAATCCTGTGACTGTTTTTATGTCGCTCACTGTGCGGGTTAATAATAAGACAGATAGGGTAGGGTAGGTTATTATGCACGCGGTGAGACCAAATATGCACATTTTATTTAATTTTTTACTTTTTGGGGGAAAAGGAGCGATGTACGCGTTTTTATATTATTTTTCGTGTTTATGTTTTACTTTTTTTCACATTTTCTTTTACTTTTCCCCATAGGGAATTTGTATCAGTGATCTTTGGATCACTGATACAATAGAGATCAGTACACAGCATTGCTGCTGTATACTGGTCTCTATGGCGACTGTCACTTACCATGCCCACAATGCATTGCGGGGCATGGTGATGTCACAGACAGCCCGGAAGTGTCTCTTACACTCCTTGGCTGTCCAGAGAGGTGACAGCAGTGGCATGATTGCCGCTGCTGCCCCGGCGAAAGGCAGAAGGAGCTCCCTCCTTCTGCCTTTTTCAGTTTCTGTGATGTAATACATCGCGGCAGCAAAGTGCTTAATTACCTGCAGCCGGATACAGTAAGAGGTCAGCAATAATATACCGCTGATCCCATGCCATGATCTTGTGAGCTTGCAAAATCTCCATGATGTACCCATACATCAAATTGAGGGAACCCTTCCCAATCATGACATATGGGTACATCAAATGTTGGTAAGGGGTTAAATGTAACTGCAGCAAAAAAATATATATTTTTTAATTTTTGATAGTGCAGAGAGGGGTATTTGTTTTTCTGTCTGTGCCCCTGTTTAAAAAATTTCACCTGACTTTCTGTGTTATGTGTTGCTGCGGCATGCTGACACTTGTTGTTTCACAGCTACTAGCTTCTGTGGAACATGGAACTACAAGTGCCAGCATTCCACAGCAATACATATTAAACATCCATATAATTAGTCCATGTTTGGTTTTACATGCTGGCACTTGCCACACATATTAATTGTTTGAATGCTGATATGATATTTTGAATGCTGCTGCTGTTAATAATAATAATAATAATAATAATAATAATAATAATATAATAGTACAATGCTATATTTTACTTTGGAGGTGGTTGGGGAAAGGTGGAGGAAGCAGGAGCAGTAAGAACATACCTGCCGTGCCAAGTACGGTGTGAGGGAGAGCTGCTGTGCCGTCTGAAAACAGAGGTTCCAAGCACAAGGTGGGTGTTCGAGAGGAAGGTAAAACAGAGTTGTTGTGCTGGCCAGCCGGAAGACACAGCGGGCAGAGAAAGGCCACCAACATTCCAACATTATTATGGGACATGACTAAATGTGTGATGTCAGCACACTGAGCCATGCCCCATAAGTCTGCATCTGTAAGTAGGTCACAGATGTAAGTCAGAACGTTGTAGGTTGGGGACTGTTTGGAGTTATCTAAGCCTTTCTTGAAATTCTCAATTGTTCCTGCTGTGACCAGCATCTCAGGCAGGCTATGCCTCAGATTCACAGTTCTGAGGGTGATTAAGGCTTTTGTCTTCTGGAAATTAGATTATTTTTTCTTTAGACAAAGGGAATGTCCCCTTTAGAGATGGGCGAATTTCTCAAAAATTAGATTCGCCGACTTTTCCGACAAAATTAGTTTCAGTCCGACTTACTTCGGGACGAATCGCATTAAAAATCAGCTATTTACAGGCTGCACAGAGCCTGTAGGGTGTTGTAGAACGTTGTGCCATGCTTAAATATGCAGAGGGAGCTTGGTTTGGTCTTCATACAATGTTGTGTTTTAGTATGACACGCATATGACTGTCGCCGCTCTTAGAATCGCGTCACTATAAAATTCCCTGGGCACTTAAGAGGGCAAAACTGACCAAAAAACTGAAGCGGAATGTAGCCTGATAAAGTCATGGCAGCACCAGCTGGAAAAAACAAGCTGAGGGCTCAGGTGGCAAAATCAGTAGGCCACAGAGTGGCAAAGTGACAGAGTGTGGAGGTGACGGCAGCAGCCACAGCAGCATGAGGTCAGAGAGTGGCACAATGACATTCTGGAGGTGTCAAAAACAGGAGTAGGCCACAGAGGGGCACAATGACAGAGTTTGGAGGTCACGGTGGGAGCAACAGCAGCAGCATGAGGTCAGAGAGTGGCACAATGACATTCTGGAGGTGGCACAAACAGGAGTAGGCCACAGAGTGGCACAATGACAGAGTTTGGAGGTCACGGCAGGAGCAACAGCAGCAGCATGAGGTCAGAGAGTGGAGCAATAACATTCTGGAGGTGGCTCAAACAGGAGTAGGCCACAGAGTGGCACAATGACACAGTGTGTAGGTCATGGCAGCAGCCACAGCAGCAGCATAAGGTCAGACAGTAGCACAATAACATTCTGGAGGTAGCAAAAACAGTAGTAGGCCAGAGAGTGGCACAATGACAGAGTGTGGAGGTCACGGTGGGAGCAACAGCAGCAGCATGAGGTCAGAGAGTGGCACAATGACATTCTGGAGGTGGCACAAACAGGAGTAGGCCACAGAGTGGCAAAATGACAGAGTTTGGAGGGCACGGCAGGAGCCATAGCAGAGCATGGGTCAGAGGGGTGGAGCAATAACATTCTGGAGGTGGCTCAAACAGGTAGTAGGCCACAGAGTGGCACAATGACACAGTGTGTAGGTATGGCGCAGCCACAGCAGCAGATAAGGTCAGACAGTAGCACAATAACATTCTGGAGGTAGCAAAACAGTAGTGGGGCCAAGAGTGCACAATGAAAGAGTGTGGAGGTGGCACCAACAGGAGTAGGCCACAGAGTTGAACAATGACAGAGTGTGGAGGTAACGGCAGCAGCCACAGTAGCAGCATGAGGTCAGAGAGTGGCACAATGAACCAGTGTGGAGGTGGCACAAACAGGAGTAGCCACAGAGTGGCACAATTACAGAGAGTGGAGGTGAGGCAGGAGCAAAGCATGAGGTCAGAGAGGGGCACAATGACACAGTGGGATTGTCACGGCACCAGAAAACAGCCTGCAGCATGAGGTCATAGAATGGCACAATGACAAGTGGGAGGGGGTGGAAATCCCATCCCTGGTAAAGATAATGGGGGCAGATGGAGAAACTGCAGCAGTGTTGCAAGGCAGGTGGTGGCATCAAAAATGTAGCTGAGGAGGTAGTTTGAACCCGACTCATTTCTCACTTTTTGGGTGAAGTCTGGCTGATGTAATCTGACCCAAGGCTTTGGGTTGTGTGGGAATCCGGCCCGATCCCGCCTGATTATCTTGACAAAGGTCAGTCGTTCCACATTTCCCCGGGGAAAAGCGGGTTCTATTGGGGGGTAACGATGGCCCCTGCTGCACTGAACACCCGCTCTGATGCCACACTACTGGCGGGCAGGGGCAGCTTCTCCACTGCAAACTCGGCAAGTTGCGGCCACACATCCAGTTTGGCTGCACCAGTAGTCCAGCGGATCTTATAACTGGGGTGGCAGAGTGCTGTCAAAGTAGGCCACAACGTGTTGGTTCAGGGACTGCTCCAGGTCCTGCTGCTGTGCTGGCGACTGTCCTCCTCATAGGCGGGTGAAGGAAGCTGGGTCATCAGTGACTCCAGACTTAGGTTGCTGCTGATGGAGTGGACTGCTCCTACCCTCCCTCCACCACCTTCCCCCAGCAGCCGCGGAGTAGTACTTTACGCTGAGGAACCCCGGTCAGACCCGTCAGAGGAGGGACGATGCGCACATAGGCAGCGGCAAATGACTACGGAGGATTTCCCTATAGTATTTGAGTTTGTCCTCCCTCTCAGCAGCTGGGAAAAAGGCTCCCATTTTGGAACTGGTAGCGAGGGTCCAATAGGGTGGAGAGCCAGAAGTCATCCCTCTGCCGGATGGTGACTATTCGGCTGTCACTAGCCAGGCAAAATCGCATGCTGCAGGCCATCTGCACAAGAGACTCAGAGGGACTCCCTGCCTCCATCTCCACTGTATACTGCCCCAGTGCTTGCGGTCATCTGCCTCGTCTTCCTCATTCCATCTACCTCCTCCCGTTTCTCCCGCTCCTCCTCTCCTGCAACCCGGGTAGAAAATCCACTCATTTCACCAGACCATGCTTCTGCTCCATTGCCTCCTCCTCCTTCTCCTCCAGTTCCCGTCCCCACCGGACTCATGTGGCGCGAGATGTAGCGCCACGTCTCCAGTCCCCAGACAGATTTTTCAGCCCTCTGTTCCAGGACATGAAGCAGTGGAATGACGTTATTCATCCCGTAGTACTGGCGATGACAAATAACGTGGCCTCCTCGAATGGCCTCAGCAAACGGCAGGTGTCACGCATGAGCTGTCACTGGCTGACATTAAAGCTACACAGGGGAGTCCTCCTGTCTGCCTGGATCATCAAAAAATCGTTAATGGCCTTTCTCTGTTCATACAGTCGGTCCAACATGTGCAGGCTGGAATTCCAACGGGTGGAAACATCGCATATCAGCGTGTTTTGGGGGGAGGCCGTTCTGCCGCTGCAACTCGAGGAGGGTGTTCCTGGCTTTGTAGGAATGGATGAAGTGCATGCACAGTTTCCTGGCCATTTTCAGAATCTTCTGAAGATCGGTGGAAGACTTCAGGAACCTTTTCACAACCAGATTGAACACGTGCGCAATGCAGGGCGCATGGACCATCCCTCCTCAGTGCAGCGTGGACACCATGTTCCTCCATTGTCCGTCACCATGGTTCGATTTGCAGTTGGCGGAGAAAGCCACACATTGATTTCTTGCTGCATGACGCGGAGCAGTTCTTCCCCTGTGTGACTTCGTTCACCGAGGCAAGCCAGGTGTAGAACTGCGTGACACCGCTTTGCCCTACACATGTGGTATGATGGAGCAGTACTTGTGGAGGCTGAGATGGTGGTAGTGGTGGTGGAGGAGGAAGCGGACATTGGCGCAGGAGCAGCAGTTTGACAACGTGGAGGAGAAAGTGGCGTCTCCTGTCCAAGTTGTTGGTGTGCCTGGGCAGGAAGCACATTCACCAGTGGGCCGTAAAGGACATGTACTGGCCCTGACCATAGTTACAGCTCCAGACGTCCGCTCTGCCATGCACCTTGGAACAAACTGATAAGCTCAAGGACTGGCCCACCTTCTGTTCTACATATTTGTGAAGGGCTGGTACTGCCTTTTTTGGAAAAGAAATTACGGCTTGGAACTCTCCACCTCGGCTCGGCACAGGCCATTTATTCTCTGAACGGTGCAGAGTCCACCATTTGGAAATTGGAGAGACTGCAGTACCAACAACTTGGACAGGAGCACGGTCAGCTCCTGCACCTTAGGATGGTTGGACGCATACTGTTGTCTCTTTGCAATCTCCTCGTTGAACGACTGCTGGCGCCATGAGTAGCGAGAAGCAGGAGCGTCTGGACCGGGAGATGATGGCAAAGAGAAACAGCTCCCTTCTGCAGTGATGGTGGAGCCTTGACTGGCTGCAATGGCATGTGTGCCACTGGGCGCTGCTGCTGCGGCGGTGGCAGGATGGACCACCACATGTGAGCCACGGTTCTCCCAGGCCACTGGATGGTAATGCTGCATGTGTTGACGCAGGGCCATGGTGCCAACATTAGCTCCCTGGCCACGCTTCACTTTCTGCTCACAGATTCTACATATACCCATATTCGGCTCCTCCAGTGTCTTAGCAAAGAACTGCCACACCGCCGAGTATCGGATTTTACTGCCAACGCTCTGCACTGAGTGACCACTACCGCCACTGCCTCGCTGAGCCCCTGTGCCGCTACTTTCTTGGACCTGCGAAGCGGGTTTTCTACCCCGTGTCCACTTGGCTCCTGACCTCACACTGCTGCTACCCTGCTGACTCATGGCCACACAACCCACTTGCTGGCTGTGCCCCTACCTGACGCGCAAGCTGACGCCCTCTTCTCCTGACGATGATGAAGCTCTTGCTTCACCCTCCTCCCAAGTGCGGTTGGCTACATCATCATCTATTTGTGTTTCATCGTCACTGCTGTCCTCATCACCAGTCTTGGTATGCAGAGGCTGACCCCTCACAACATGGCCGCCCATGCCACTCTCCACATCTATACTTTACTGCAAGAAGCAGGGGATATTGGCCCCATGTCTTCGCTCCCAAGTAGCTGCTGACTGCCCTCCTCAAATTGTTCATTCTCGCTGTATAGTGGCGCTGAGCCCAGACCACATAGTAGATCTCTGGCTGAAGGAACCGGATGGGACAGAGGTGGGTTAAGGATAGATGAGGGCCGCTGACCGGGCCATGCCAACTAAGGGTTGTGTCTGACATTCCCACTGACTCTTGGCTGGGGTTGTCAGATGTCATCTGGGAGGAAGTGGATGATCTAGTCAACCAATCAAGAACCATTGGGTTGCTGAACAACACACGTCCGCTAGATGACACCTTCAGTTCTGGCCTCACCGAGTGACCCCTGCTGTGACGTCCTCTTGCTGTGCTGCGACCTGGGCTTGCTCCAGGAATGTTTGTGCCACTGCCACTCGCATTTGATGAGCCAGCCACCTCTCTGTCTGACATACTGTTTGTTCTAAGATGTACAGACACTGTTTGATGAAGAGATCTGTATATGATAAATACACACCATGTATTTGTCTCCAAATGAACCCACTAACAAGCTTGGGTAACCCTTGGATATAAATTGCACTCCACAAATGGCCAGGAAAAATGTACTTGTATGTGCCATTTAAAAACACTGTGTATTTTACTGAATATAAAAGCACAAACAGGCTTAATTAACCTTCGGATAGGAATTATGCTACAGCCAAAATTTCTTGTTTGGCGGTGAAAAACAACGTTTCTTTTACTGAATACAACTGTAGAAAAATACTTAGTTAACCCTTGGAATTAAATTGCGCAAGAGAAATGTGCTGCCAACAATTTCCCAAAGCTTTGTAGCGTGTTTAAAACGGCGTTTTATTTTACAAAACACAACAACAAAAAAAAATCGTAATTTAAACCCTTCGGATATGAATTATGCTACAGCCAAAATTTCTTTTTTGGCGGTGAAAAAACAACGTTTCTTTTAGTGACCACAACAGCAGAACAACGCTTAATTAACCCCTGGATCTAAAATTGCGCAAAAAGAAATGAGCAACCAAAAATTAAGTGGTATTTGGATTGTAAAAATGCTGTTTCTTTAACTGAATACAACAGCAAACAGTCTTAACAAAAACCTTGGATATTTCAATGTGCTCAAGGAACTGAGCAGATAGCATTAAAATGTATATGCAGCTGAATTGGATGCACACTGGACTTCAATTCCAATTTACCCACAAAATCAGAATTAGAAAAAAGAAGAAGCAGTCTCTGAGACAAGCTGTGACACCCCCCAAAAATCGCTGTATAAAAGTTAGTTCTTTAGTATGAGATATCATGAGCAGCAACAGCTTCCCTACACAGCACAGTGAAAGCAGTGTGAATTGCCAGCGTCGCGCCCGGACTTATATAGTGCGGTGACGTCACAGAATCCTGCCGGTCTCTGATTGGCTTCATCTCTACACATGTCATGTAGGCTATGCCTTTCTTCCTCCCAGACTTCTTTGCCCCATGTAACGCCATGTGCTCGCAGCTATTTTATCAATTAAAAACACGCTTTGTTCCCGCAAATCACCCCAAACTTCGACTTTGTTCAGAATCGAAGTTTTCCTGAAATTCTAAACGAATTTCACTTTGTTAGAATCAATTCGCCCATCTCTAGTCCCCTTGTCTTTTGAGGGGGTTTTACATGAATGCATTTTTTGTATATTTAATGTATTATTTTATATACTGTAAATACATCCTAATAGACCCTAGTAGTGGTACTGTTGCATTGCTGCAATTGTATTTTTTTTCCATATCTAACTGCAAAAGGTACAGGCAGCATGAGTAAGGTTAGGGCCAAGGATTTGAATTTTGTTAGACGGTGGAAGGGGTCCTCATTATCCCTACTTGCCTAGGGAACCAAAATGCCTTGTCCTGGCCCTGGGGTTTGTAACTGCATAACAAAAAAAGATTCATGTGGAAAGGATGCTTGTCAAACTTATCTTAATTCTGCAGTGACTTCTATTCACTTTTCAAAATAATTTTATTCCCATTGAAATTCATTTAGATCAGAAAGAGCCAGGATTACTGTTTATAATAAGCTTTTTTATTTAAAATATCAAGTGGCAGATCCACAGGATTGCCCTCAGTTGTATGCAGTTCAATGTAATGGGGCAGATTATCAATACTGTCTGATGCTTAGTGTAAAGTTAGATTAGATTAGTTTTACATTATGCCATATTTATCATAATGTTGATACACATTCTGAAGCTATTTAGTCTAAGGCTATGTTGACACGGCTTAAAATGGGCCGTATTTCAGTCCGTAATTATGCACCGAAGTGCGCAAATTATGGGCTGAAAACGGCCCATTCATTACGGTAATTCACAGTTCTCATAGAGAACTATGGATTACGTCTCCTCTCCCCGCTCGGCGAATACGCCGAGGGGGGAGATAATTGACATGTCACTTTCTAGCGGCATATACGCGCCGCTAGTAATGATTGTCTATGGGCCGGCGAAGTGCCGGCCCACGCTCCCGCCCCGCCCCCAGCCTCACGGCGTAACTGCGGGGCGTAATTCCATCCCGCAGTTAACCCGTGTGAACATAGCCTTAGGGTAACGTGTATGAAAACTGACCAGACTAGTCAGTCATACTTCTCAGTAGGTTAGTGTTGCATTTGTCAGTATGTATGAAAGTGTATCAAAGCACTATATACAGTAAAAGTGTTCCGCTGAGAGACAAAAACATGTACCAAAACATGCGTCAGACTTTGTCTTGCCCATTGGAAACGAGCATGGATTAGGACACCATTCGTACGCCACATTCTGTCGATACGCAGAATGTGTCTACCAGAATGTGTCTAATCTTGGGACTGTTGGTGCATATAAAACTGTTGAGGGTATTGAACGTGCACCAGTTTTTGGTGAAAGACCTTTTAAAAGTATGTAGAACAGGGACAAAGACAGTTTTTTTGGTGCAATTCACTCCAGAAAATTGGCACAGCCCCATTCATACGTGTGACCCTAATCTAATTATTAGACAGTATTGATAAATCTGCCACAATACAGTGAATTGCATACAACTCAATAAGCTACACTTTCTGTTAGTTGGCTTACTTGATACCCCTAATTGCGGAAACATTTTGACACATTTTTTGGCGCATGGCATTGCATGCTAAACCATACCCCTTTTGATGAACAAAGTGCAGAAGTGTCTAGAAACTGTATAAAACATAATAAAGCATGTACACCAGTATTTTGGTGCAATTGCAATAGTAAAAGGGCCCCACTGTTTTGGACTCCAGCACTCTTCAAAAAGTCTCTAAGTCACTTTGTCCTACGTGAATATTTCTGTCTGATGTGTTTGGAACTTGAAAAAGAATAGTGAAATATCCAAAGAGCATGTAAGAGAGCAGAATGTATAGTTACTTATTATGCTGTCACAGTGACAGGTGACAGCTGAGCACTGTACAGTCTGAGCACTGTACAGTTGAGGAAATTTACCCAGTGAGTGGAGTTTAAAGAAACATTTATAAATAATAGCCTTTCCCTTCAGAAGCTAGGCTGCTATACCACTGTGTACAAATCATAGGCTTCAGGAGTAAAGAGGTAAGCTTAAATCATTAGCCAATCATTAAATCTCTTCTGCAAGAGCAAATTGCTAATAAATAAGGTGTTTGTGAATTATAGCATCTATTAATGGATATCTCTAGACAATATGTTTACACTTTGGAAGAGAGATCGGATGCAGGTCATGAAATCAATTGAAAGCTTTATTAGCCTGATCTGGTAGAATGAGACACAAGATGTAGCCTACTGATAACATGAGAGTTATTAATGTTCTTGATCTGTCATTTTCATCAAGTTATAAAAATTCCTATTTAAAAGGAACCTATCAGGTGGTGTATGTTACCCTATCTGGAGCGGATATTTTGGAGAGAAAAAGTGAGTTTTTTTAAATATTTAGGTTTGTAGGATTTGGAGCAGGATTTTTGAGTAAATCTTGACAGGACTTAAGAGACAGCTTTTTCCAGAAATGCAAATCATATAAACCTATATACCACAGAGCTAGCTTTTTTCCCCTCATAATATATGCTTAATTAGGAAAGATAAACCATCGTACAAGATCCCTTCAATTGCTTCTTAGATTTTTTTCCAAAAAAACATTGAAACCCTTACGGCCAAATTTTTTCTTGATAAAAAAAGATTTCGGGCACCCCGCGGGGGCCCCAAAAAGGGGTTGGGGGTTATTTTTTTTCGTGACATATTTGTTTAAGTACTTGCTTTATGAGGGAGAAGTTGTACTTTTTGGGGGGTGTCATTTTAGTAAACATATGAGTTACTGATTTTTTTTTGATTTTTTTTGTGCGTGAACACAAAAGAAGTGTTTATCTGTAAAGTGTTCTTTTTCATTATTATTATTTTTTACACCATTCACATTTCAGACTACATAACTTGTTAGACAAATTACAGGTTATTATGGTCATGTGGATACCTAACATGTTTATTTTGTATGTGTAATTTATTTACAATATTTTTTTTTAAAATAATTGTTTTTATTTAATTATTGATTTTTTTCCCCACAATTAATAATGTATTAGCATACTCTAATATGCTAATACATTACATTCTGTGTTAGTATGACATGCTGTTGTGAGGGCAACACAAAATATGCCGTCACAATAGGCTTAATATACAGACAGTCCCCACGGCTGATTATATAGACATTCATTAGGCTCCATCAGGCATTTTATCAACCCAGCAATAAAGGGGGAAAAAGGGAAACAGAAATTTGGCCAGCAACAGAATTGGTCCTTGGAAATGGCATGGGGAGGAAGGGGCTTCCCGGGACCCCGCACCATGCGACAAACATTCACCCATAAAAACATCAGTGCAAAAAACTTTTGGTCATAGGCTCAGTGGAAAAAGTAAGTCGGGGCGTCAATAATGTGCTCAATTTATGCAGGTCGGTTTTTTTTAAAATAATTTTACCCCAAATTTTTTGGGCTTGTTATGCCCTCCTCCAGGCTTTTTTTTTGGTCGAGGTTTTCTGCTGCTGCTGCTGCTGCTGGGGGGCGGCGCCGGACGATTTGTTTCCCTCGTCCTCGGAGTCGCTGGAGCTGTCCTCGCTGCTGGAGGACGATGAACTCTTAGACTCAGATGAACTGTCCGAGCTGCTCATCTGGTCGATAACACTGGCCTCCGCCATCAGCTCTCGCTCTATGTCATCCATTGGAGACGTGGGGGAGAGTTTCCCCAGGGGGGAGGAGGTTTTGCCGCTGGTCGGGGTCTTGCTGGCGTTCCTCATCTGTTGTAGCTGCTGCTCGATGCGGGACTGGGTCTTGCTGCTTCCTTCAGCTCTGGTCTTCTTCACACTGATATTACTGCTTAGCTTCTCCAGCCGACACTCGCCCGTGTCATGGTTCACGATCAGGATACATCCCCGCAGGCACGGCCGCTTAGAGCCTTTAAATACTGTGACCGGAACAGTGGATCCCTCCAGGTTGGGGAGGGTGATCGTCACCTGTTCCCCTTTCCCGACCTCCAGGTCGCCCTCGCAGGAGGTGTCGATTGAGGCCGGCTTAAAGTCATATCGGATCGTGTGGAATCCACAGCGTGGCTGCTCTCGAAGCTCTCCACGAGTTTCAGCACCCGCTCCTTGGTATCAAACAGGGGACAGGCGGTACTATTCATCCCTGCGGCCACTCAGCGTAGCCGGGTCCTACCATCTGCCCCAGCCATACAGTTTTTAATTTTCTACTGACATTTCTATATGAGGCTTATTTTTTTGTAGGATGAGTTGTATATTTAATGGTACTATTGATTGTACCATATAACGAATGTGGAAAGATATTATTTTTGCGGTAGAATGGGAAGAAAAAACCATTGTGCCATTGTTTGGGTTTAGTTTTTACAGAGTTCACCATGTGGTATGAATGTCATACTAAGGTTATTCTTCATGACAGCATGATTTTGTAATTTGTGAAATTACTATATTTTTATTGTGTTTCATTACTTTTCTTCTTTAATTTGCTTGTCATCAGCTTCTCTAAGACCAGCAACTTTCTTTATCTGTCCATCTACAGACCAATGTGATGGCTTGTTCATTGCAGAGTAAGCCTTAGTATTTAATGGTACAAATGCATGATACATATACTGTTTTATTCATTTCTCATTTTATTTTTAAGGGTGACAAAGTGACCAAAAAATACAGTTCTGATGATTTTTTCATTTTATGTATTCACTTTGCAATATACAATTGGTTGCACTACAGTAGAGCAAACTTTTATGAACATAGCAATACCAATGATGCTTAAAGGAGTAGTCCCATTTTGGAAAATTCTCTGCGCCAGCCACTTGTTGCACACACACGTAGCTATTCTCAGAACTCCCTTAGAAGTGAATTAGGAGGATGGTGCTAGCATCGCCCTCCTCACTCACATGCAGGGCCAGATTACAGTTAGCAATGAGCGGCCTGTGAAGAGAATTTCCCAAAACATGACTACCTCTTTAGTGTTTCATTTTTCTATTATTTAAGTCTTCTTAACATGATAAACACATGGACAAAATTGTTGGCACCTCTATTAAGGAAAGAAAAACCCCCAAATGATCAGTGAAACAACTAGCAACTGACATACAGTATGTAATAATAATTTAAAATTCACTGAAAATCAACTAATGAAAATCAGACAATGCTTTGACCATATTGGCATGTTAAACTAAGCTGTGTTCTATAGTAAGCATCACAGCTGTCTTCAAACTTGTAATCAGTCAGTCTGCTATTTATAAGGTGAAAAATAGTCACTGTGCTGTTTGGTATCTTGGTATGTACTACAGTGAACATGGACCAAAGTAAGCTAAGGAGATTAGAAAGAAAATTATACACAAACATGGTGAAGGAAAAGGCTATAAGGCCATCCCCAAAAAGCTTGATGTCACTGCTACTACAGTTGCACATATTATTCAGAAGTTTAAAGAGTACCTATCACCTCCACACAAGCACACACAAAATTTTATCTCTTAAGATTAAATCATAAGACTTTTCTTGAATACATGTCATTAGCAAATCAGAGGATGTACCTCAGTATTACAGGGGGACAGATCCTTATTCTGTGGGAGATACAAACTGTGCAGGGGTAGCCGAGGGCATAGTTGCTTGTACAGGGTTATCGGAGTCTCTCACTACATACAGTACAACAGGCACAGCACACTGAGGAGATAGTGTGACAGAGTTTACCTGTTGCTTCAGCCTCCTCCCCCATAGTAGACAGGCATCTATATTACACTGCTGCTGGTGTGTACATGATGTAGACTAACAGGCTCCCCCCTGGAGAGTGGACTATCCCAGCTCAGAAGCAGTTACTTTGACACAACTGTCAACATAGTGATCCATCAAGCTGTCAGATTCCTACTTGGCCCGACTTCAGAGCTGTCTTAAGGGGTCAGTTTTTTTTAAAAGAAAAACTGAATTACTGGTGAAATGCTTTGATTTTACTTATGAAGCAGATTTAAGGAAGTGTTTGTATTTTAGTCTTCTGTTACTTCATGAGGTTTCTCTGGAGGTGATAGGTACTCTCTTGCCAACCTCCCTGAATGTGGCTATAAACGTAAACTTTATGACAAATTGAAGAGATGGATAATTTGAATGGTAACCAAAGAGCCCAAAATAAATTCCAATGAGATTAAAAGTGAACTCCAAGGTGAGTGTTTATCAGTGTCAAATTGCATCATCCGTCATTTGTCTTTTACTAAGTGGACTTAATGGAAAATGACCTAGAAGGAAACTATTGTTGAAAGAAAATCTTAAAAAAGCAAAACTAGACTTTTGTCAAAATGCACATTGACAAGCCGCACAACTTCTGGGGGAATGTCCTTTGGAGAGCGGACAGAAAACTGGAGCTTTTTGGCAAGTCACACCAGCTCTATGTTCACGGATACATAGATGAAGTCTACAAAGAAAAAAAATTGTACCTACTGCGAAACATGTAGGAAGTTCAGTTAACTGTATCTGGAGCCAGGTGTCTTAAATCTGTGCAGGATACAATGAAATCTCAGGATTATGGGGACAGCAAGGACAGTTGAGGGTTTTAACAAAGGGTTAAATAACTATTTACTACTAAATAATGTTAATACTTATGTAGCTTTATAAAACATCTAGATTTTCAATTGGGGTTGGCAAATTTTTTGTTCAGGAATGAAATATTCCATTAGGGCACATTTGTTCATGCCTTATAAGTTTCAAGTTTTCATCAGCAGGGGGAAACAGTGCTTAAATTTTTATACTTACCCTCCATTGTCCACATTTTTCACCTCCCTGGGTTGAACTTGGACATGTGGACATGTGTCTTTTTTCAGCCGTACTAACTATGTAAGGTATTCTGGAGTAAAATTTGCTGCCCAGGGTCAGAAAGCTTGGACTCAGTCTTATGACATGAGTTCTTCATCAGGATAAGGACCCAAAACTCAGCTAAAAGTACCCAAGAATAGCATCAGACTTTTCTGAAGTGGCTTCTATGAGTCCAATCTAAATCCGATTGAACATTTGTGGAGGGAGCTGAAATGAGTAGTCTAGAGAAGGCACCCTTCAAACCTGAAACAGTTGGAGCAGTTTGTTAGTGAGGAGTGGGTTTTCTCGAACTCAAACTGAACTGAACATTTTACTGTTCGTTCGAGTAAATGTTCAAGTTTGACATGCTATTTTAACAGTTTTCAGCGCCTTTCTGCACTTTTGGCGGTCATCCAATCAATGGAGAGCACAGAGAAGTGTAAAAAACGTCATCGCTGAGGTCTAGGGCTCTCATTGGCTGCTAAAATCACATGACTATGTTATATATATTTCACTGTATTGCGTTCTGAATGCCATTTTCAACTCACTCTCTGTACTGTACAGACTGCTCTCTGTCTGCTTGCTTACAGTATTGGGGGTGAAATCATTTTATAACACACCATTTCCAATTCTCCTATACAAAGAAATGTATTCTAAATAGTGGTTGGTTGGTGAAAATTATACTGAGTGGAGAAAACTAAATTTTTTGCAGTTTTGGGGGATCAATAATTGTATAACACACATTCTTCAAATCTCCTATATAAATAAATATATTTTACAAAGAAATATATATTTAAATAGTGATTGGTTGGTGGAAATTATTCTGAGAGGAGAAAAGTTCGTTTTTGCAGTTTTGGGGGTTCGGTAATTGCATAACACACCATTTCCAAATCTCCTATACAGTGTACAGTGCTGTGGATTCTAGCCCGCAGCTTGAGGATGTAAACTGTGCGGAAAAGGAAATCACCTATGATGACGTGAATTGGGATCTAAGGGGTTTTTGGGGGCAGAGTGGGGGGATCGCTTTCATCAGTGGAGGAGGAGGGGGTTTTGGGGGTGTGTCGGCGGCCGGGCCCCCAAAAAGGGAGAGGGCAGTTGTACAAGTCCGCTGACTTTACTCCACCAGTCGTGATCAGTGGTGGAAGGGGGAAACCCCCGGTACTAGGTTTTAAAGTCAAGAGGGTCCGGACAGAGCTTTTTCCTCTGCTCAATGTGCCCGGGGCAGCATGAGCAAGACCCAAATTCCCCTTCCGTACTGTCAGCCGTTCCACCCCCAGCAACCCGCTACCCTTCCCCCACCCCCAGTGTGACTGCACACCCTAAAGCAGCCAGTCGGCAGCCCGCCCCTTTTTTACAGGTTGGGGGAAAGGAAACGCTTTCACCCAACCCTTCCCAAACCAAAAACCGAAAGTTGGGCATTCCCAGGCTGTTGGCCCCTTGGGAAAAAGTTGCCTTTCCCCGGGTGGAACGATGGTTCTGCCACACTTCCCCTGGAATGCCCCCAATATGATGCGAGCAGGATTTTTTTGCCAAAAAAATGTCCTGCCCTGCCTGCCCGTTGCAGAAAAAGATCTCCGTGCATTGGCTGCTCTGGTTCCAAAGCCCTTCTCATACAGAACATAGACTAGTGCTTGGTCAGGGCAAACTCTCCTGAGTAATGGGGGAGTTTGGTGGAAATTACGTGCTCTGGTGAGGGTTTGGTGACATCTTCAAAGCGGGGTGGTGCAGAGTAGTCCCAAACCCCCACAGTGCATCACGTCCCAAGAGAAAACAGGGTTTCAAATTAATTTGTCTTGGGTTGGGTATGGACGGCTTGTGCACTCAACCCCCGACAGTGGCTGGGTGCTAAGCCGGCGTAGGAAAAGGTGGGGGACAAGGGAGCCTCATAGAAAAAAAACCTCACGAGAAAGCTTACCCCGCAGCCCCCCCACCCCCCTTTTCCCTTGCAAACTGCTCTTCCCCTTAACTTGTTTCCCCCCACGGTATATGAAAGCTTCCTCCTTACTGTCCAAACCCAAAACCTCATACCGTAGTCTTGACCCCTCCCTCCCACCTCACCCCAGAAAACCTCTTTCTTCTATCTCCCAGCCCTCACCCATCTTTTAACCCTATCAATAACCTTTGGCATTTTCCCTTCCGCCTTTAAAAATGCTATATCACCCCAATCTAAAAAAAAAACCTTGCCCCCCTCTTCTCTGCCCAAAACTATCGCCCCTCTCACTGATCCCTTTTGCTTCCAAATCTCGAGCGCAGTCTTCTTCGTGTCCTCCCATCCCCTCCAACTCTCTTCTTGACCACTACAATTGGTTTTCAAACCCCCCAATTACCGAAACCCCCAAACCCAAAGTCCTAATGACTGTAATTTTTTTAAAGCCTCATGCCCCTCTGTGCCCCTCCTTTAGCTGTCTCTCCCTTTGACATGTCGCCTTCCCCCCTGAAACAAATCTTCCCCTCCCTCAGATCAAGATTGGCTCTTTCCTGGTCTTCGTACCTCATGATCGCTTTAGGTCTTCATTTCGCTCCACCCCCTCCCCCGGCCTCTCTTGTCGGTGTCCCCAAGGGTCGTCCGGGCCCACTCTTTTCCCTTATCACATCTTGGTTCGGTCAGTCATAGCCTCAATGGCTTTCTTACCCCCTGTTGCTGAGATACGAATTACTCCGGCCCGATGTCACCTCTCTTCTCCCCCCCGGGATCCCTGATGTCTGTCCCCCTTTCCCCTCCTTCTTCTCATCCGTCTCCTAAAACTAAATGTGAGAAAAAGAATCATATCTTTCCACACCCCAAAACTTACCCTGATCTTCTATTACGTAAAGGCTCTCATCTCAGGGTCCCGCAAGTCCCTGCCTTGGGGTAATCCTAGATCCGCTTATTTTAAACCACACATCCAAAACCCTCACTTGCCTCCCGCCTCCCCCTGAAAAAACATTTTCTCGTTCCTCATTTCTCAACTACGACACTAAAAAATGCTGGCCCATCCCCTTGTCTCTCCCGCCTAGATACTGCAACACCCTTTCCCAGTGGCCTCCAAGCTAGACCTCGCTCCCCCCCAATCCTCCTTAACTTGCTCCCCGTCTTTCCACCTTTCCTCGTACTCCCTTCCCTTCCCCTTGCCCCTTCAGGGTTTTCCCATTCCCCAGCGAATTCTTTAAGCTATAACCCATGACCTACAGGCTCTCCCTTTGCCTCCCCCCTCCATACATTCTCCCCTAATTTTCCAAAAATTTCCCCTCACGCACTCCCGTCCTCACGGGGTCCTCCTCTGCTTCCCTTATCAATCCCCACACAACCCTTCCAAGCTTCTCCCCTGCTTCACCCACTCTGGAACTCATGCCCCCAAACCCTCAGACTTCCCCCTTTCACCAGCTTCAAAAGAAACTGAAAACCTTTCTAGGTTTGCCCATAACTTCAAAATCTTGTCAATTCCCCCACGACATGTTGCCCTCACCCCCTGTCTCTTTCCCCTCCTTGTAGATTGTAAGCCCCCGCGGGTGGGTCCGTCTCCCCCTGTTGTGCCATTTCATTATCCCTTATCACTGTACTCGTTTGATTAGTAATGTTGTAACCCCTTGAATGTACGCGCCCGGAATCAATGGCGTTTATAATAAAAAATAATAATAATCTCTTGCTGCCTTAAAATCGGGAGACTTATGCACTCCCTTGCCCCGGCTCTGTCATGATCTGGTTGTGCAGAAAATTTTTCAAACGTACCCGGGTCTTGAAGTTGTGAGGAAGGTCAAGGGCTTTCCTCACATTCCGGCATTGCACCCCGCTTCGGGTTGTGGGGAGCGTTTGCAGCGTGATCTGGGCCCCCCCGCACTGTCTGATATGTGAGTGGAAACAGTGAAATTTTACCCCCCCAATGTCCAGTGATTGTGTAGCAGGTAATGCCTTTGCGTATAAAATGTTGTGCCCTTTTATGCAGTGGTGCGGACCTCGGGGTGTTGACCCATATAGAGTGGAGACAGGTGAAGGATCTCTCCAACATCCTTGATAGTTTTTAAGAGGCCACCAAAATGGTCAGCCGGGAAGATGACTTTGTCATTATGACCGTTCTGGTTATATTTTTACTGGAGCAAGCATTAGGCACAGCAGGTCCCAGCAAAGATGGAGGAGGAGGAGGCGGACACAGAGCCTTACTCGCTGGAGGATGTAGAAGGCCTGACTGTTTCGCAATTATATAGGTCTTCTTTAGGCGGTGGTTCTAGGTTGAGGGCGTGTGCAAGATGGCAGTTTAGCTCACTGAGTAGAGCATATGACGCTAGCCGGGGCTCTGGTGACGGTCAGGATGAGGAAGTGGAAGAGAATGAGGAGGCAGGGGTGGACACCACCGGTACTGATTACCATTCAGTGCTAAGAGGTTGGCACAGATTACAGGAGAGGACGAGGAGGAGGAGGAAGAGGGAGGAAAATACCGTTGGTGCCCCCCTCGAAATCCTGGCAGCCTCTCACACATGAGTGCTTGGAAGCTACATTACCTAAAACATGATCCACGCATCAAGGCAATAAAAATGAACAGTGATTACTGCGTGGCCACCCTCCTTGATTCACGTTACAAGACAAAAGTGAGCAACTTCCTTCCACCCACAGAAATTGACAGTGCTCATTGACCAACTCAATACATCTTTTGCATCTTCACATTCTAATGTCACGGTGAAAGAACATCAGCAATACAGCAGCAGTAGAATGAAAATAGATGCAGCAGGTAGTGTGGCAGAACCCTAATGGGTGACATTTGACAATTGATTTTTACCACCTCACCAACGCCTGCAAGGCAGGGCAGCATTCAGACACACAGAGACCGCATTAAGACCATGGTCCATGACTACCTGCAGCTCAATATCAATGTTTTTGGGTTAATATGGACCCATTCAACTTTTGAATGGGTTTCATCTCACCAGCGTTATCTCGGAATGCACATTCAGCACAGCTGGCGGGGTGATAACTAACAAAAGTATCCGTCTTTCCCCTGACAATGTGGATCATTTGACATTTATAAAAATGTGGATCTCTGACCATTTTGTTGCCCCAGTTGCCGATGTCACTGACAGTACACTGTAGCACGTCTTCTTGACAATGTGAAATACACATTTAAACTACACTACATCTCATGTCTGTAGTTCCTGTGCCTGCTGCTTCTATAAATTGTATGCTGCTGCTGCCAACAGCTAGATTTACAAATATTATGCTGAATTTATTTTTAAATATACACCTGTATGACCTTGATGTGCACTGCATACACCTCTTACTCCTCCTCCTTGTAGCCCTCCAAATCTTTATTTTTTAACTGCCTAAACCTGTAGTAACACCATGTATTAAGTCCTGGTATCCTGAGATTCTATTTTTCCATGGCACTGCTCTTGCTGCCACCAATGTTACTGCTAGCCATGAATCTTGGACCGCGCAGAACCTCCGCTGTTCCCTAAGGTATGTTCTCGCTGCCAACAATGGTACTGCCGTTTAATCTAGTCCAGCCAACAGAGGCGAAAGTTCAAGTTCTTGGGCCCTGGTGCAAAAAGTGAAATGGGGCCCTTCCGTTAAAAGGGCTGCCATCTATTAACCATGTGAAGAAATCAGGCGAAAACTTTTAGAGGCTTACTGAGTATATTTGATGTTGAGCTTTCGAGAGTAC
This sequence comes from Phyllomedusa bahiana, assembly GCA_025379985.1. Taxonomy (NCBI): domain Eukaryota; kingdom Metazoa; phylum Chordata; class Amphibia; order Anura; family Hylidae; genus Phyllomedusa; species Phyllomedusa bahiana. The sequence goes on from JAODAL010005183.1 coordinate 133,516, forward strand.
TAGCGCCCTTCTTCAGACATGATGTTATACAAGAACTGAAAATTTACAGACTTTTTAATCACAAAAGACATGGACTTTCAAAGGATCTTAAAATTCTTAAAAATAACAAAATGCAATATAAGCAGACAAGTCATTTACAACAGGTCAAGAAATCAACAATCTGGAAACTTGTGAGGCATGACGGAGAGGTCAGTAATTCTTCCTCTTATCTCTTAGTCATCAGGTATGATTTGTGGCTCTCACAGTTCTCACATAGTTTGACATGAAGCTGGCATGGATATTTAACCCATTTTGCAGAGTTTGAAATTTTTGCATTAATTTAAATTCCCATTCCTTCCTCTCCCTCTGCGTCTTAAAATGTAATTTTAAGATGTATAACATCATGTCTGAAGAAGGGAGCTAGTACTCTTGAAAGCTCACCATCAGTTAGCCTTTAAAAGATATCGCCTGATTTCTTCACTCTTCTACTACTTTCTATGGCTAACACGGTACAACATTATACTACTATCTATTAACCATTTCAGGGCACCATACAGCCAAATCAAATTGGGTCTCCACCCTTTATTAGTTGCTATTTTTTAACATATCAGTGGGTCCCTTATTGATTAGGACTCCTGAAAGGAGTACTGTCCATACGGCCCTTTTGAAAACCCAGCCAGTTACCATGTGCCATTTCCAATACCAGTGTCTTCTTATGTGTGAAAGGGGCTTTTTGGCCCCTTTAGAATGCAGGGCCCCATAGCGGCTGCTTCTGCTGCACCCCTATTACTACGCCCCTGCCAATTGAACCTCTGTGTTCCCCATTGGAATGTTCTTGCTGCCACCACATATATCACATGTACAAAGCTTGCAAGCCGAGGCGTAACTTGAAGTTCTTGTGCCCTGGTGAAAAAAGTGAAATGGGGCTCCTGCCAGCTACCATGTGCCATTTCCAATACCGGTGTATTTTTATGTTTTAAAGGGGCTTTTGGTCACCCTCAGGATGCAGGGCCCCTTAGCAGCTGCTATTGCTATTTTTGTCCAGGACAGTTACATTAGTTTGCTTTTTTAAATATTACAGTTGATCCACATTTCAAAAATCTGTGTCTGATTTTCATCAGTTGTTTTTCAGTAAATTTAAATGTATTATTACTTTTGTCAGTTTCATTTAATGTCAGTGACCTCTGTGGGTTTTTTTTTCTTTAACAGAAAGGTAACAATAACTGTGTCCATGTATGTAAATAAGAAAATGAGTAGTGTTGAGCGATTTTTATCGACAAAGTTGAAATCGGCAAGGTTTTTATGGTGATCGAAATTTTCAGATCATGCGATAATTAAGGTTACAATCTTGTGCATCATCTATTAAGATTTGCGCCATTTCGGCGCTACAGACTAGACCTGTCATTTTGTGCCAGCAAATCAATTACAGAATAAGCATGGGTGAGATGTTGGCGCCGTCATGACTGGATGAGTAAGGTTGCGATTGGCTGGAAAAAACACATGACCTCCGTTTTTAACATATAACAGCCCTTCCTGTTTTCAGCCCTTAGTGTCCTCACAGCGTCTCATAGGAATAGGACGTGCGCTCTGCCTGTGGCCAAAAAAAAAAAAACAGCTCAGCGAAATTATTCTATTTTTGCACAGAGAAACCTCTACTATAACAGTGATCCAACCCAATTTAGTTAGATTAAGATTAGAAGATTTTAATGTATTTAGCTAAGAATTTTAAGCAGCATCAAACGTCTTAAAGGTCACGGGGGGAGCTTCGGGAGGGGGGGGCCCGTGGGTGAATACGACAACCACTATCTTAAAGAAGAACACAGAAAAAGTTCACCAACACTAGTATAGACATTGCACTGCAATATCTTTATATTTATCAGTTGGCTATTGAAATATTTCCTGTATATTGGGCGCCCTGAACTTATATTGGATACATAACATTTCAGTAACTGCAGTCTCTCTGTTAGGTCAAAACTCCACTTTTATATCAGTATACATTTCAGAATACATGTTCAATTTCCATTTACCCATCTCCACCAGTGTTTGATATATCCCACCTTGCAGTAAAATTACAATCCAGCAATCTTGTAGTCAGCACAGTGTTTGTTGCCAAAATACTCGTATGATCACGAAAACATAACAGATAGTGTTTTTTTAAACTTTGCGCACCCAGCTTTGTTCATTGACGCAGCATCCACATAAATCATAAAACAGCAAATCTATAGATCACACCCCAGGTGAAATGAAAGGTGCAAAAAATACAGTGAATTATAACGAAACATTAAACTATACTATGTTTTTTTGACTTTTGCGCACCAGACTTTGTTCATTGACGCAGGCAGCATCCACGTAAATCTTAAACAGCCATTATATAGTCACCAACAGTGAATTGAAATGTGCAAAAAATAACAGTGTTTATACTAAAACATAATAGATACTTGTTTTTTGACTTTTGCGCACCCATCATTGTTCATTGACCATCAGCATCCACGTAAATCTTCAAATCAAACAAATTAAATAACCCCAATAGTCACCACAGGTGAATTGAAAGGAGCAAAAAATACCGTGTATTAATAACGAAAACATACCAGATACTTGTTTTTTGACTTTTTGAGCACCCATCTTTGTTTCATTGACGCAGCATCCACGTAAAACTATAAAACAGTCACTTTACATAGTCACCACAGGGAAAATAAAGGGTGCAAAAAATATTTACCATGTTATTATACGAAAAACCTAACAAAACGTGTTTTTTGACTTTTGCGCACCCAGCTTTGTTCATTGACGCAGCATCCACGTACATCTTAAAACAACAATACATAGCACCACATGAGAAATGAAAGGGCAAAAAATAGCCAAGGTATTATACGAAAACATAACAGAACGTGTTTTTTGAGTTTTGCCTCACCCAGCTTTGTTCATTGACGCAGGCAGCTACCACGTAATCTTAATAACAGCAATTCTATAGTCCCACAGTGAATTGGAAAGTGGTGCAAAAATCACCGAGAATAATACTAAAAAAAGTAAGAAAAACATAACATATACTTGTTTTTTTGACTTTATAGCGCACACCAGCTTTATGTATTCATTGACGCATCATCCACGTAAATCTAAAAACAGCACTCTATAGTCACCACAGGTGGAAATGAAAGGTTCAAAAAATACTGTTAATTATACAAAACAATAACAGATACGTGTTTTTATGACTTTGTGCGCACCCAGCTTTGTTCATTACGCAGCCTCCCAAGTAAATCTTTAAAACACATTACATAGTCACCACAGGGGAATTGAAAGTGCAAAAATACCATGTATTAATACGAAAACATAACATATATGTTTTTTGACTTTTTTGCGCACCCAGCTTTTTGTTCATTGCACTGCAGCATCCACGTACATCTTAAAACAGCAATTCTATATTCACCACGGTTAATATGAAAGGTGCAAAAAATACCGTGATTATACGTAAAACATAATAGATACGTGTTTTTTTGACTGTTGCGCAACCCAGCTTTGTATCATTGACGCAGCATCCACGTAAATCATAAACAGACATTTCTATAGTCGCCACAGGTGAATGAAAGGTGCAAAAAATACCGAGTATTATACGAAAAAATAACAGATACGTGTTTATTGAATTTTTGCCACACCCAGCTTATAGTTCATTGATTTAGCATCCACGTAAATCTTAAAACAGAATTAATATAGTCACCACAGTTGAATTGAAGGTGCAAAAAATACCGTGTAATTAAACAGAAAACATAACAGATACGTGTTTTTTGACTTTTTGCGCACCCAGCATTGTACATCGACCAACATCCACGTAAATCTAAACAGCAAATATATAGTTCCACCACAGGGGAATTGAAATGTGCAAAAAAAACCATTAATAATAACGCAAAAAAAACGATACGAGTTTTTTTTGAACTTTTGCGCACCCAGTTTTTGTTCATTGACGCAGCATCCACGTAAAACTTAAAACAGCATTTCTAATAGTCCCACCACAGGGAATTGAAAGGTGCAAAAAATACCATGTATTAAAACGAAAACAATAGACAGAAACTTTTTTTTTACTGTATGCGCACCCAGCTATGTTCATTGACCAGCATCCAGGTAAATCTTAAAACAGCAATTCATAGTCAACCACAGGAGAATTGAAAGGTGCAAAAAATACCGTGTATTATACGAAAACATAACAATACGTGTTTTTTGACTATTGGCGCACCCAGCTTTTTTTCATTGACGCCTAGCATCCACGTAAAATCTTAAAACATCAATTCTAATAGTCACCACAGGTGAATTGAAAGGAGCAAAAATACGTGTATGTATACGAAAACATAAAAGTAAACGTGATTTTGTCTTTGCCTCACCCACTTTGTTCAATGACCGCAGCAATCCACAGTAAAATCTTAAAACAGCAATTCTATTAATCCCACCACAGTGAATTGAAAGGTGCAAAAAATACCGTGTATTAATACAAAACATCACAATACGTGTTGTTTTAACTTTTTCGCAACCCTAGCTTTGTTCTATGAACGCAGCATCCACGTAAATCTTAAAACAAGCAATTCTACAGCTCACCACATGAATTCAAAGGTGCAAAAAATCACCGTTGTAATTATACGTAAAACAAAATATATATGTGTAATTTGAGTTTTTAGCGCACGCCAGGCTTTTGTTCATTGATCGCAGCATCACGTAAATCTTAAAACAAAACAACCAATTCTAAAGTCCCCAGGATGAATTGAAAGTAGCAAAAAATACGTGGTATAATATGAAAAACAAAACAGATACGTGTTTTTTTTTAGTTTATGCGCACCCAGCTTTGTCATTGACGCAGCATCCACGTAAATCTTAAAACAGCAATACTATAGTCCACCACAATGTGGAATAGAAAGGCTTCAAAAAATACCGTGTAATATACGAAAACATAACAGATACGTGTTTTTTTTGACGTTTGCGCACCCAGCTTTGTTCATTAACGCAGCATTCAAGTAAATATCTTAAAACAGCAATTCTATAGTCACCACAGGTGAAGTGGAAAGGTTCAAAAAAATACCGAGTATTAATACGAAAAACATAAAAAGATACGTGTTTATTTTGACATTTCGGCACCAGCTATGTCAATTGACGCAGCATCCACGTAAATCTAAAACAGCAAATTCTATAATCACCACAGGTGAATTTGAAAGGGTGCAAAAAATACCGGTATTATAGCGAAAACATAACAGATACGTGTTTTTTTTAACTTTCTTCGCACCCACTTTGTTCATGACGCAGCATCCACTAAATCATAAAACAGCAATTCCAATAGTCACCACAGGTGAATTGAAAGGTTCAAAAATACCGAGTAAAAAACGAAAACATAACAATACGTGTTTTTTACTTTTGTCGCACCCAGCTTGGTTCAGTGACCAGCTTCCACTAAATCTTTAAAACAACAATTCTATAGTCACCACAGGAGAATTGAAAAGTGCAAAAAATACCGGTAATTAAAAACCAAACATGACCATATACGTTTTTATGACGTTTTTGCGCACCCCAGCATGTTCATTGACGCAGCATCCCACGTAAATCTTAAACATCAATTCTATAGTCACCACAGGTGATTGAAAGGTGCAAAAAATAACAGGTATTATACGAAAACATAACAGATAATGTGTTTTTTTTGAGTTTTTGCGCACCCAGCTTTGTTCATTGACGCAGCATCCAACGTAAATCTAAAAACAGCAATTCTATAAGTCACCACAGTGAATTAGAAAGGTGCAAAAAATACCGGATTATACGAAAACATAACAGATACGTGTTTTTTTTGACTTTTTGGGCGCACCTCTTTGTTCATTTGCCCGCAGCTTCCACGTAAATCTTAATACAGCAATTCTATAGCCAACCACAGGTGAATTGAAAGTCAAAAAATACCGTGTATTATACGAAAACTTAACAGATACGTTTTATTGACTTTTGCGCGCACCCCCTCTTTGTTTGCATTGGGACGCAGCAAGTCCCTCCACGTAAATCTACAAACAGCAATCTATCGTCACCACAGTGAATTGAAAGGTGCAAAAAAATACCGTGTATTATACGAAAACATAACATAACGTGTTTTTTTGACATTTGCGCACCCAGCTTTGTTCATTGACGCAGCATCCACGTAAATCTTAAAACAGGCAATCTATAGTCCACCACAGGTGAATTGAAAGGTGCAAAAAATACAGTGAAGTATAACGAAAACATAATATATACGTGTTTTTGACTGTTTGCTGCACCCAGCTTTGTTCCATTGACGCAGCATCCACGTTAAATCTTAAAACAACAATTCCAAAAGTCACCACAGTGGAAATTGAAAGTTGCAAAAAAATACCGTGTATTGTATACGAAAACTTAACAGATACTGTTTTTGACTTTTGGCGCACACCTGCCTTTGTTCAATGAACCGCAGCTTCCCGCTAAATCTTAAAACAGCAATTCTATAGTCACCACAGGTAAATTGAAAGGTGCAAAAAATACCTGTAATATACGAAAACATAACAATACGGTTTTTGACTATTAGTCGGCACCCAGCTTGTTCATTGACGCAGCTTCCACGTAAATCTTCAAACAGCAATTCTATAGTCACCACAGGTGAATTGAAAGGTGCAAAAGAATACCGTGTATTATACAAAACATAACAGATTACGTGTTTTTTTTGACTTTGCGCACCCAGCCTTTTGTTCATGACCGCAGCTTCCACTAAGAACTTAAAACATCAATTCAATATGTCACCACAGGTGAACTAAAGGTGCAAAAAATACCGTGTATTATACGAAAACATAACAGATACGTGTTATTTGACTTTTGCGCACCCAGCTTTGTTCATTGCGCAGCATCCATCCAAGAAACACTTGGTAAAAAAAAAAAAATCTTAAAACATCAATTCTATAAGTCACCACAGGTTAATTGAAAGGAGCAAAAAAAACCTAGTATTATACGAAAACATAACAGATACGTGTTTTTGATCTTTTTGCGCACCCATCTTTGTTCATTGACGCAGCATCCACGTAGATCTTAAAACAGCAATTATAAAGTCACCACAGGGGATTTTGAAAGGTGCTAAAAATACCCATTACTTATACGAAAACATAACAATACGTGTTTTTTTGACTTTTTGTAGCGCACCCAGCTTTGTTCCATTGAACTGCGCATCCAGGTAATCTTAAAACAGCAATTCTATAGTCCATCCACAGGTGAATTGAAAGTGCAAAAAATTACGTGTAATTATACGAAAAAATAACAGTATACGTGTTTTTTGACTTTTGCGCACCAGCTTTGTTTCATTGACGCAGCATCCACGTAAGTCTTAAAACAGCAAATCTATAGTCACCACAGGTGAAATGAAAGGTGCCAAAAAATACCGTGTATATACGAAAAACATAAAAGATACGTGTATTTTTGACTTTGCGCACCCAGCTTTGTTCATTGACGCAGCATCCATCGTCAATCTTAAAACAGCAATTCTATAGTCACGCACAGTGAATTAAAGGTTCAAAAAAGTAACCGTGTATTAATACTGAAACAAACAAGACGTGTTTTTTTTACTTTTGCGCACCCCAGCATTGTTCATTGACGCAGCATCCAAACGTAAATCTTAAACAGCAATTCATAGTCAACCACAGTGAATTAAAATGTGCAAAAAATATCAGTTTTATAACTAAAACAAAACAGATAAGTGTTTTTTGCACTTTTGTTTGCCCATTCCAGAATTGTTGATAAGACACCTTTGCTGTTTAAATTTTGAAATCCAGAAGAGCATAAAACATTAAACAAAACAAAGAAAAACAAAAGGACCCAAATAAAAAACTGATTCAGACAAAAGAAATACATAAAAAATCACAATGGTCATCGAAAAGAAGAAAAAATACCAGCTAGAAAACAACAAAAAACAAAAGAAAAGAAGCAAAAAGAAGCGAAGCAATTTTGTTTTGATTAGAGGATTTGAGAATAGCTGTGATTTGCCTTCTTTATAAGAGACTTCCCAAAACTATTTTCATACCTTCTCAAATTTTTAATATTTCTGAACATGGAGACGAAATGCAGGTGTAATGCGAGCAAGAGACTGGAGTAGCACATCGAGGAAAGGTACGATGAGAAGGTGCTCCTTCCAGTGCTGGCGACAACAAGCATGTCCAGCCGATCGTCAGTATGCAGGACCGTCAGGCCAGTCCATCGCTGGGTCATGGCCCTGTGAATCTAAGTAACGAACATCCGTCCGCCAATCTGTCCTTCATGGTTAAAGCAACCTGCTATCAGCAATCCCTACCTCCTCGTCCTCTTCAGTCACGGCCACAAATGTCCGTCATCAGCATCATCAGCATCCGTCAACATGAAGCATCCCAAATGTTCAACTCGTGTACCCCACCACTGTTAGATAATCCCATTGTCTGAAGCCCTCTTGATGACAAAAATGCGGTTGGGGTCATAATGCCTGTTAAAAAGATCAAGAGATGAATAGTCAGCTCAGATGCCCAGTTACTGATGCCATCATAGTAGGTGAAGTACGCAGGTCAATCGGCAAAAATATCCCTGCAGTTCCGGCAACGCCGTGCAGTGCCCCTTTGCTTGTAGCCCGCAGCTTCTGGATGCAGAAAGTCAGGACGACCAAGTCACCTGAGTGATGAAGAAGATGAATGATGACGACCAATAGCGATTCCATTCCTGGTCTTTTCCCGCAGAATTTGCTAGCGAGCGCATTCATATTGGGACGATGAGGAAGACGCAGGGTCGAGACAATACGGGTCCCAGCCACAAAAAGGGAGAGGGCGGTCGCAGAATTCCCGCTGATAATGATACCGCCGGCCACGGTAGCGCGAAACCCCGCTCCTCGCTTATCGCCGTCAAAAAGGTCCAGGACCTCACAAGCCCTGGCCTTTCTTTGAGCAAGCCTCTGATTCACCCAGCGATGTCATATGCCGCCTTTGCCGTAAACCTCATAAGAGAGTCAATAACCTTAAGTGGTTAACCACCACCAACATGTCTAGTGCACATGCAGCGAAAGCATGAGTTGAAATGGAGGGAACTACTTGGCCAAAAAAGTCCAGAAACGACGCCTGGGCCATCCACCACTGTCACAGGCCCTTCCTGACCCCCCCCCCCCCCCCACCCCCCACTCCCCTCTCCTCTCCTCCGCCACACCAAGTCGGACCTCAGTCTGCCCTGTCTCTCAGAGTCATGATCAGGGATCTATCCTCCGCTTCAAGCCTCCAACCTTCGCCCGAGTACCACCAAGCACCACCAGAGACACATCCTACCCCCTTCTCCTTCCGCAGTTATGACTACCGCACGCCGACAGCGGCCAGTCTAGCACCAGCCCTTCTGTCTTCAGGTTTGGGAGAGAAGAAACACTTTAACCCAAACCATTCCCACAGCCAAAAGCCTGAAAGTCCGGCATTTCCAGGCTTTTGGCCTTGAAATGTTGCATTCCGTCGGGTGGACACAGATGGGTTCCGCCACGTCATGGCCCTCGCCTGCCCCCAATACCAGATGCCGAGCAGGCATTTCTTTGCCAGAAAAGCCGTCCCTGCCCTGGCCAGCCACGTGTCATCTAAAATTTCAAGCGCGTTGTCTGCATCTGTGTCCGGAAAAGTCCATCTCACCACCGACACATGGACTAGTAAGCACGGCCAAGGCCGCTATATCTCTGTGACAGCTCACTGGGTGAGCTGGGTGGATGTCTCTGGGGTGACGGTGGCTCTCAGGCTCGGCGCACGCTCTTCAAAACTGCAGGGATGGTGCAGGGCTCTTTCCCCAAGGTCCTCAGGTGGCATCACTTGCCCAGAGACAACCAGTGCCTGATGAAAATTAAATCTGCCTTGGAGACCGTCCACACACAGACCAGAGCTGTGATCCAGGCTCTAAGCAACCAGAACCCGACGCTGCTGGTGAACAAGAACCTTGTGCCAGCAGGTGGTGTCGATAACGGCGTATCTGCTGGCCGCCCTTAAGATCGGTAGCTGAGAGCACATGCCCTTGCCTTGCATTATGTCATGAACCTTGTCATCCAGAAATTTCTAAAGAGCTAGACCCGGTCTGGACTGCCTGCTGAAAAGGCTCGAGGTCTGAGTTCGTCACTTCCGCCGTTCAGCACCCTGCTTCGCCCGGCTGGCTGCGTTGCAGCGTCAGCTCGGCCCTCCCCGTCAACCAATCTCATGTTGACGAGGCAACACGCTGGAATTCCCAACCCTCCACATGCTCCAGCGGATTGTGGCAGCAGCGGCAATGCCCTTACGCAGTACGAAGTGACAACAGTGGCCTGACAAGCATGCGGTATGGACCTCGGGTGTTTGAACCACTGAAAGTGGAGGCAGGTTAAAGAGGCTCTGCACCATCCTTGCCATTTTGAAGAAGCCCCCAAAATGGTCAGTCGACAATGCCCTTGTCAGCAATGACATTGTGGTGATCTTTTAGTTCTGGAACGATCGTTGTACACTCTGAATACAACAGGTCCCGCCGCCGACGGAGGAGAGACGGACCAGAATGCGGCGACACGGAGCCTTTCTCTCCGTCAAATCCACGAGGCTCACATTTTCACAATTTCATTCAGGTCTCCAATTAGGCAGTGGTTCGGTGTCCAGAGCTAGTGCAAGGGTGGCGCATCAGCTCTCAGTCGGTGCAGTCATCTCAGCAATCAGGGCTGTGTTTAAGCTTTGCCGGAGGCAGCGGAGGAGTAGGAGGAGGGAGGAGGGAGAGGTAGGAGGTATTCCTAGACAACCGATGTTACCGGACTTCCCTTCATTGGAAAGAAGGTTTGGCGCGAATTTAGGCGGAGTGAGGAAGTGAGGAAGATCAGTTTGCTAGTCCCTCGACCCCAGAGGCTTGGGAAAATCAAGGCTCCCTCTCTCACATTAGTGCTTGGATGCTCCATTTCCTCCAACATGATCCTGCATTAAAGGCCATCAAAATTAACAACAGTTTACTGGGTGGCTCACCCTCCCCTCCTGGATCCCCGGTACAAACAAAATTCCAGCACTTTCCTTTCCACCCACCAAATAGAGAGTAATTGCAGCAAATGGCGACCTTGCTGATTGATCAACTGGGAGACCTCTGTTGCGTCTGGCTTCACGTTTTCCCCAAATGTCACGGTGGAACAACATCAAGCGACAGTGACAGCATTAGAGAGCCATAGGCGTTAGCGTCAGCAGCAGGCAAGGTGGGCAAGAAGCCTAATGGTGACCTCTGGCAATCCTTGTATTACCACCTCACCAACGCAAGCAATGCTGGGCACACACCAACACACAGAGTATTACTTAAGATCATGGTGCACGACTATCTGCGTCTCAACACCGATGTTTTTTGCATGTGTTCCCGACCCAATAGACTTCTGGGTATCCAAAATGGACGAATGGCCCGAGCTCGATCGCCACGCCGTAGAGGTTGTTGTCCTGCCCAGCAGCCAGCGTCATATCTGAGCGGACCTTCAGCACAGCTGGAGGAGTCATTACAGACAAACGCATCCGGCTTTCCACAGATAATGTGGATCGTTTGACTTTCATCAAGATGAATCAGGCATGGATCTCTGATGATGTTGTGGCCCCATTGCCGAGGTCACCGATTAGTTGCCCGTCTACTTCACATTCCTCTTCAAACAGAAATGGTCCTCTTGAAAACGTTTTTTTTAAATGATCATTTCTTACTGCAATTTTATTCCTTTTTCCCAACAGTTCATTTTGCTGGTTTTGCTGTGAGGAGACTGTAAAAGACAGCAAGTTTCATGACAACACCGTATTCCATTTACTCACTTTATCTTAGAAGTTTTCGCATCGTCAATAGTTTTGAGGTCATGGTGCTGTGAACTACAGCTATAATTCTGGTCCTTTGGAACAGAAATGTGGCTTCTAAGTGTCATTTCTCCCTCACAATTTTTAATAGTGGCTGAGAAGTCATATTTATAATTTTTTGGGGTCATGTAGCTGTGAGATACAGCAATAATCATGGTCCTTTGGAACAGAAATGTGGCTTTTAAGTGGCATTTCTCCCTCACAATTTTTAATAGTGCTGAGAATGTCATATTTATAATTTTTGGGTCATGTAACTGTGAGATACAGCAATATCATGGTCCTTTGAACAGAAATGTGGCTTCTAATGGCATTTCTCCCTCACAATTTTTAAAGTGCTGAGAATCATTTTTAATTTTGGTCATGCTCTTGAAATGCAGCAATACTACGGTCCTATTTAAAAATTTGTTTCTAACAGACATTTTTCTTCACAATTGTCCAAAGTGGCTCAAGGGTCATTTTGAATTTTTGGGGCCCATTTTTTTTGAAATGCGCATACTACTCCTATTATAAAAAAAATTTGTTTCTAACAGACATTTGTTCTTCACAATTGTCAAGATGGCTCAAGGGTGATGGTGCTGTCAGAAACAGGAATAGGTAGGACACAGTTAATGGACACATATTGCAAAATGAACTTGTTTTGCAAGATATTTAACATAGCTATCAATCCCTGTATTGAGACAACCCATTTAATACAATTAAAAAAGAAGAAACAAAGACATGGTGGATTCCATCCTATTTTAAAAATGTGTTTTCTAGAATTAAACTACTAAAAAACTTGCATGTACAAAATAGCTGGAAAAAATTCCTCTGAATTGTACAAGGGAGATACAGGAAAACTTGACCAATGTAGGTTATTACAGAGGACATGGAGTATGGAGCACGGACAAGAACAAAGTACAGAGACAATTTCCTCCAGCACTTGAGTAAAATGAGAAAAAAGTGCCAAGAAAAAGGGCACCTGGTGGAACAGGAGCGTTAACCACCAGTATTTCCAAGTGAAGCTCAATTGGTCCGCACTCATACGGAGGGGCAAGCGCTACCCAGGACAGGGACAGTATATGTCCAGTGAAACTAAAATGTTGGTTGAAAGACTCCTTTTCCCGGCACTTTTTAATCTGTGGTCAGACAGGTTTAATGGTCATTCTTGCTACAGGACAGTATAGTTAATGTCCAGTTAACTAAAATGGTGGTTAAAGACTCCTCTTCCCTGCACTTTTTTAATTTGGGCGTCAGACAGGTTAATTGTGTCATTCTGCTGGCAGGACAGATAGTCAATGTCCATTAAAATAAAATGGTGTTGAAAGAATCCCTTTTTTCCCGGCACTTTTTAATCTTGGTCAGACAGGTTTTATGGGCATTCTGCGGACAGGACAGATATATTCCCAAAGTCCAGTGAAACTAAAAAAGGTGGTTGAAAGACTCCTTTTTTCCGGCACTTTTTAAATTGGGGTCATGCAGGTTTGGGGCTCATGCTGTGCCCGGGCAGT